>JAPMLY010000569.1:0-30366 GCA_026401115.1 Tetraselmis chui
TGTAAAGCTGGTGGCGGTCAGGGAGGTCCGAGGAACTCCAAGAGCCTCTGCCAAGGCAACAAGGAAGGCGTTGATGAAGGTTACCTCGTCTGTGGATTGAAGCATCTTCCGGCCCGCAGGAGCAGGTGCGCCCAGAACGACATTAAACCCGACCGCTCCCGCCCCGATAGCAGACGATGAGGAGCTCGAGGAGCTTCCCGACGATGAGCTGCTTCTGCTGCTGGATGTCGATGAGCCACTACCCGACATACTGCCCCCGTTACCGCCAATAACTGCCAACTCGGACGATGCCGAGTTGCTCACGCTTCCATAGCCCTTCTCACTCAGAAACTGCTGGAGTTCAGCGGCAGCAGCGACAGCGCTACTCGACGAGGAAGTAGCCACCTCTTCAGATGACAGAATGAACCGGCCCGTTGCCACCGGATGGGCCGCCGAGTCGACAAGTAGCGACACAATTAGAAACACCGCAAGGCGGGCCGCCTTCTTGCGTAGCATTGCCATCTAAATTTCCAGTATGAATACGGTCGCACTTGCCGGGTGATACCAGTACTAAGTTTTGTGCCGGTGCACCCAGAGCGGCAAGAAGAAACGTGGGCGAGGCCACTGGAAGGTATTTTGGGGCGTTGTGAGTAGTGTTTGCTGCGAGCTGTCAGCGCCGCCTATTTATTGCACCGGCGCGAACCGCTTGTCAGTTGTTAACGCTCCGTCACCGTGTCGTCCGCTTCCGTCGCCCGGTAGTCAAATAACGTACGGAGTTTGTCCAGATAACAAAATAGTACTTAATTGAAGTACATAATTTTGAACACCGGCCGACATTCTGAGTCGGCTGACCGTTAGCGATCTACAGCCGATGTTCAGATGCTTTGTCGACGCAAGTGAACCGCAACGGAGGAGCCTCGTATGTGCTGTGGTAGGGTCACTGGAGGCTTTGCGAGTCGGGATAGCAAGGAAAATACGGGCGTTTCGCCAAAATCGTAGCTGACTTGCATAGCTGAACCATAGTCGTTTTTCATGCTGTGTGTGTGCGCGTGTGTGTTTGGAGAGAGAAAGAGAGAGAGAAGCTGAAAGCTATTGGGAGAGGGAGGGAGGGGGGAGAGAGAGAGGGAGGGAGACAGATAGAGAAGCCGATAACGGTGTAGAGAACGAGAAAGAGTTGGAGGGATAGAGTGGGAGGGAGAGATATAGAGAAACAAGGCGAGAACGGTGTTGGCAGAGAGAAAGAGTGGGAGAGAGAGTGCTTGAGAGAGAGCGAGAGAAACAAGGCGAGAACGGTGTAGAGAGAGAGAGAGAGAGAGAGAGAGAGAGAGAGAGAGAGAGAGAGAGAGAGAGAGAGAGAGAGAGAGAGAGCGAGGGAGAGAGAGAGAGAGAGATAGAGAGAGAGAGAGAGAGTGTGTGTGTGTGTGTGTGTGTGAGTGCACACATACACACACAACCTGCAGTACGCGTCAACACTCAATGATTAGGAGTTTCTTGAAACGACGGTGTGGAACAGCTCCCGCAGGGTTGGCTCAGCTGTCTTTGTCGCTCTTGGTGACTGGTAGGCACCAACATATTGTTGCATCAAATTTGGCTTGTGTATCTGCAATAACACATACAGCGGCTGGGCTTTATCAGCTGCTACCGCCATGGCTATGGGACGGAGAGAGCTACAAACTGCGCTGCTGGCTAGAGGACAAGGGGAGACAAAACTAGGTAGTTGGCGATAGCTTGCGTGCACCAAACGGGAAAGAACTCGACGAATGAGGGCGAGAATGACAGCGTGCGTGGCCCCATTCCTACCTCTTCAAGGGCGTGAGCCTGTCGCCGCTGTAGGATGGGTTTAGTGTGGGTCCTATCAACCACCGTTTCCTCGTACAAGGCTGGTGCACACGAACTTATTGGTGGCTTGATTGTAGAGTTTAAATAGATGCACGTCTCTTTAATACACCTCCATCCCCACGGTCTCATTTTCATGTACATGTGAAGTGCAAGCATTTAAGTCATGTGCGAGTAGCTGCAATGCAAGTCGCTGAAATACAGGTTTGCTCCGTCGAGGCATGAACAAAAGTTACAATATTCATATACAACGCATGGAGTGGAGCACATTTCTAAGACAACGCCAAGTGCATGAAACTGGAATAATAAAAGGCGGAGTTTGTGCTTTGTAGACTGCAGGGCGTGCGCTGGCGCGCGCGCCGGGGGTGCGGAGCGCGGAGTGCCCCTCTAGGGTCGCATGTGATTGTTGCTCACAAAACGATTGGAAGGGAAAGGCAAGAATCATATGCATGGGAGGTGGGGGATGGTAGATCCATGGCGGATGATGAAATGGTTGATGCGAGTGATGGGGACATGGGCGGCGATGCATGAGATGGGATTGGGTCTGGATGTGACAATTGTATGGAATTGAATATTGTTTACATATAAATTCGAATGTGTGATTGTAACTTAATCCATACATATACATATGATGAAAGTGTCAATCCTCGGGGTAAATGAATGCTTGGGAGAGCATAAGAATCACGACGGCACGCACGCTTGGTAGTTCGTGAGTGTGTTGGCGGGGTCCTTGCCGTCAGCCGTCACAACGATAGGTGGTGAGATAGCGGGGTGCTCTTCCTTGAGAT
Source organism: Tetraselmis chui (assembly GCA_026401115.1). Lineage (NCBI taxonomy): Eukaryota > Viridiplantae > Chlorophyta > Chlorodendrophyceae > Chlorodendrales > Chlorodendraceae > Tetraselmis > Tetraselmis chui. The sequence continues at coordinate 2,604 of JAPMLY010000569.1, forward strand.
GGGATCGCAGATCTTTCATAGTCGCATGCTTTGCGTCTAGTGCGGAAGCGGTGAAGTTGCACTCGCCACGATAGTGGCAAAAGAAATCGAAGCACGAATACTCCGCGTTGTGGAAAAGCAAAATGAATAGCCGTTCGAAAGCGATGGCGAATAGCCTACTAAGGGTGGAATACAACATCCAAGAGCTTACGGGCGGGGTGGTGCCGGAAGAGGGCGGTTCCTCATCGAGAGTGGGCCGTAGCATATTTCGAATCTCGTCGTCTAGGTCGGTAGTGCCTTTGATGAACAAGAACTCCTTGGAGTAAAGCTGCATGACGTCGCTGTTGCGGAGGAGCTGCGTGGCCGCGAGAGTCCGGAGCTGGTTCAACAAGTCCCACGTGTGTATGTTGTGGGAATTGGACCGGGCGAACATTGGAGGTTGTATGATGCCCATGGCGACGGCCACCGCTGTGAAGCCGCACGACCCGTCCGCCGGGACGTCTACAATTCGTAGGGCGTTGTCTTGGAGAAAGGCGTCGCGTCCCCGTAGCGATGGAGACTTGGTCGGCGAGGAGGTTGTCGGCGGCGGCGTCGGAAGGCGTCGGACCACTCGGGTGGTAGATGTCGATGTTGGCTGGGCCCGGCGTTTGCGCGGTCGTGACGGCGGAGATGGCGGCCGATGGCGGCCGTGCGCGTCGTTGGCGGAGTGAGGAGATGGAAAGTTGGCGGCGGGGAAAGGCGATACTGCAGCCCATCGTTGTATGTTGGCGGATTGTGGTTGTGAAGGCTCCGCAGAAGTGTGTCGGTAAGCGCCACCGGGGCGGTGGCATGTGTGTCGGCTGCGAGGCGTTGGAGGGTGGCGGTGTAATCGGCACGGAACATGTCGTCTTGCACCGAGCGCATCGCGCTCCTGCTCCACTCGATTAGTCACCACCACAAGCCCATATGTCAAGCTGTTGGTCATTGTAACCACACTATTATCTTGTTTCCTCTACCTAAACCATGCACCGTGTTCAACAAGTGATGGGCTCCTCCACCTACACGTAGAGAGGTTACACACACATTTTTTCGACCTTAGATTGCGCCGCTGCCGAACATCCTTTTTTCTTCGTACTCTAGTACTTTGTCCATTACTTCTCGCTACCCACCCCGCTACCATCCTCCCTGCTCGACAGCGTCGGACGACCAAGCTGACCACTTACACCCACTGAACGCACTCGCCCAGTGGGTACAAGCTGTACACATGTTCATACACGGGAGGGGGGCGCACCTCGTTGGGTGAACACCTCATACACAGAGTGCACGTCAGCCGTCAACGGCACTCGACACCAGCCATTGGTCTCCCCGACGGTCCTTTGTGCCCCACTTTACGTGGAGGATACGACAAGGGCGTGTGAGACACCCCGGGGCATCAGGCCGAGGGGTCGGCGGGCACCATACCGTCTCACAAAATCCACCGTTAGGCACAACCCGTTAGTGGATTTTTTCACTATCCCGGTACCCCCATGGCTCCAAAGAAAGGCGCTACCCCGCCGGCGCGCACTGGTCGTGGCGACCGTGGTCGCGACGTGGACATGTCTCGCTCCCCCAGCCATGCTGCGTGGGAGGCAACTTCAGACACAGCCACGACGCATGCCATGTTAGGCACTATTATGGAGTAGTTGTCTGCCTTCCACACCTTTCCCCGGCTCCCTCCCCCTCCTCCCCCGTCTGCCATGCTCACTTCTTATTCTTATTATGCAGCACTCTGGCACATGCGTAGTCTAGAGCACCTTCACATGCAGGGCTTGCAATCGCAACACTCCAATGGCGTAGCATTTGTGCCCGCCATGGGGTCCCTTGTAAACAAACTTTCGTGTGATTCATGCCTCTTGCACAAAGCTCACGCAGTTCCCCGGAACAAAGCCGCTTGCACGAAACCCATGTCACCGCTCATGCACCTATCGTGCGACATTTGGGGCCATGTCAATGTCCCTTCCCCGCATGGCCTTCGCTACTACTTGCTCGTCATTGACCACCACACACATTACATGTGGGTGCGTTTTCTCAGGTCTAAAGGCGAAACATGCACGTCCCTTGAGGCCATCCTCTTGGAAATCACACACACTCACGCCAAAGTCGCCAAATACCATGCTCCCTCGACTGTATTTGCCCCCACCATCAAATTCGACTGTGATATGGTGTTTGAATATGCTGGCACGCAGCGCATGTGCGCCCAACTTGGCGTCGGCACACAATTCTCTGCCCCATACGCACATCAAATGCTCGGTAAGGCGGAACGGCCATGGCGCACGCTCCGCGACTGTGCGTTTGCCATGATGCACTCCATGTTTGTCCCCCCCACCATGTGGCCATGTGCTATGAGCACCGCCGTGTTCCTCCGTAATTGCACATTGAGCATAGCCGTTGGCCCTGCTGGGGGCGTTCCCCTCACCCTTCTCACATGTGCCACCCTAGACGTTGCAACGTTCCGTGTGTTCGGCTGCGCTGCCTTTGCCAAAACCCCTGACAACAAGCGTCGCAAAATGGATCTTAAATCTTTCCGTGGCGTGTTCGTGGGCTATCCGCCCAAATCTCTTGAATGTCGGATCTACAACCCCGCCACACGTCGCATCACCACCTATGTTCACGTTCTGTTCTAAAAGGATGTCCCGGGTTTCCGCTCACGGTCAGACCCTGGGCCCACACCCCATGACGACCCCTTCCAGCCCTCGGACGTGCCCTTTCCCGATCCGGCACCGGCCATCCCTCGCCCCTCTCGCGACCGCCGTCCCCCATCTCGCTTGATAGGCTACGTCGCAGCCCTCGCATGCCCGCCTCTCCATTCCGTTCGGGCGACGTATGACGACGGTGTCGTCCCTTCCCCTGAGGATGTGGTCCCCCTTTTTTTCCTCGACACTCTCCCTCCACACATCGCATGTCTAGCCCGCAGCTCACACACGTGGCTGTCGTGTCCGCCGAAGAATGTCCCGAACCGACCACCTTCGCGGACGCGTGTCGCAGCCCCCACGCCCACTAATGGCACGCGGCCAGGCAACAGGAATTCGACTCCCTGAAATCCAATAACAAATGGTCTCTCGTCGATCTCTCCCCTGGTTGTCGTGCCGTTAACAACATGTGGATCTACAAGGTCAAAATTGACCACCTTGGACACGTCTCTCGCTTTCAAGCCCGATTCGTTGCCAAGGGCTGCAGCCCGAAAGAGGGTGTTGACTACACATAGAGCTTCTCCCCCGTCATTCGCATGGCTAGTCTCCGCATCTTTCTCGCCATCTACACGGCCCAAGACATTGACCTATTCCAACTGGACATCGACACGGCCTTCTTGTACGCCCCCATCAAAGAAGATGTCTACGTCCAACAACCCCTTGGTTTCTCAGACGGCACCCCTAAAGTCTGCCATCTCCAACGTTGTCTCTATGGTCTTAAGCAATCACCCCGCGAGTTTGACGAACTCCTCCGCGACTGGCTGCTCCCCCCGGGGTTGACCCAATGCAAGTCCGACCCCTGCATCTACATTTTCCGCGCCACCGGAGTGTTCGCCATGATTGGCCTCTATGTCGACGACCTTCCCCTCGCGTGCAGCAACCCCACATGGGTGTCACAGTTCAAGTCTACCATGGGCTCGCGCAGTCAAAACTAAGGACTTTGGCGAACTGCAACACATCATGGGCATGCACATCACATGTGACCGCACCGCCCGCACGATTTCCATCAATCAATCCCAATACCTCGTTGATGTTCTTGACAAGCATGACATGACGGAATGCTCACCGCCCGCCCTGCCCATGGACCCCAGTTTCCTTGCCACGGTTAGCCAGGCCACCCCCATCCCCCTCGTGGGTCTTGCCCGTGATGTCTACCCCAGCCTCCTCGGCAGTCTCAAATACGCTGCCGTTTGCTCTCGCCCAGACATCTCCACAACACTCAGCATCTTGGCCTCTGCCCATGCCGACCTATTATCTCAAGCTCTAAGTCCTCAAGAAAGTCCACCGCTATCTCAAGGGCACCGTGCACATGCGCCTAACGATGGGGGGGGGGGGGGGGGGGGGGGGGGGTACCGACCACTCCGTGCGACTCTCAGGCTATGCAAATGCAGTTTGGGGCGACGACATCACACAACGCAAGTCGCGCTCCGGCTACAGTTTTACACTTGGCACCGGCGCCATCAGCTATCGCATCCGACAGCAAACACGCGTCGCGCAGTCTACTTGCGAAGGCGAGAATTACTCGGCAGTTGACGCTACCCGCGAATCCATTCACATCCGCCAACTCCTCGGCGAAATTCAGGGTGTCCTTGTCTTTGACACCGCCATCATTTGCGAAGACAACCAAAGCACCATTGCATACTCTATAAACGCATTGGTCAGCGACAAAACCAAGCCCATCGGTCTCAAATACTACTTATTCGTTAAGGACCACGTCGCACATGGCACAATCCATCCCATGTACTCGCCAACGTCGGAGATGGTTGCGGAAACCCTCACCAAACCACTTATTGGTCTGGTGAGGCCCTCTCCAAACACAGCTCCGCCATGATGGGCCCCATTGGACCAATGCACTGACACATCCCTTAGCTATCTTCATGGGGGTGTTGTAAGTAACTCCAAAGGAATTACTACGTTCAGATATCTCGGTGATGAACCTAGTACGCAGTACAACCAATAGACTAGTTACCACTCGTGGTTAGCATTGTTCCCTTCCCTCCGTCTTACACCGAGCGCATCGTGCTCATGCTCCACTCGATTATTCACCACCACCAACCCATATGTCACGTTGGTGGTCATTGTAACCACATTGTATCTTGCTTCCTCTACTTATCTTACTCCTCCTCTATATTTATCCTTGGCTCGGCGTCGCAAAAGACCGCCACACGGTCGATGGAAACGCTCTTGAAGGTTGATGTCGCGGCTTTACGTCCACCTTGTGGAAATTGCGAGTTGCAACGCTCGTAAAGAGTTTCAGTCACAGCCGACACCAACACGTCCTTGTCCACAATAGCCACTCCTTCCATGTCCGTTGACCTGCCACATTGGCGACGATAATCTCCGGCGGTAGGTTGGTTGGAGACGGTGGCTATAACACGGTGTACGCAGTTTTCGCGACTTGCCATTTTCCCACCACGCACAGCCGCCCCGGCGCTTTTTCGCAGTCTAAACCTGTCAAACTGAGCGCAAGAAAAAACGATTGATAAGGATAGACAAAAATCCGCTTTGGTAGTGACCCAAGATACACTTTTTCCTATACTATTGTGGCGTGTCGGTCAGTCAAAAGGGCAGGTGAGTGCTCTATGATTTATGTTGGTGTAGGCAGGGGTGGTTAACGAGATGGTGGTGAGACGGTAGCATGCTTACCGCTCCCGTGCTGCAAGAGCAACCAACGTGTAGCCGACACACCACCAATTGACCGCCCACCACCGCAAGTGCGCTTATAATAGAGTTAGAGAGGCGTGTTGGTTGGAGAGGACAATGCCCAAGTTCGCGCAACACAATCGCGGTTGGAGTGGCCGTAGGGTTAGTGAGGGCGTGCCATTTTCTAACCACGCGCATCCACCTCGGCGTTTTTTCGCAGTGTGCTCCCGTCAATAAATTGAGCGCAAAAAAAGAACGGTTGGAAATCATAGACTAAAATCCGCTTTGATAGTGACCTAAGACACACTCTTTCCTACTATTGTGGCGTGTCGGTCAGTCAAAAGGGTAGGTGAGTGCTCTATGATTTATGTTGGAGCGGGCAGGGGTTGTTAACGAGATGGTGGTGAGACTGTTAGCACTAGTATCCCGTTGCCTAGTGCTTTTGTACAAGGTAACTATTTGTCATCCTAATACTTACTGTTGTGCTATTAGGGGTACTCTATTCCCTATTAGTGGCGGTCGGCCGGGCCTGCCGGTTCCTTTGCCGGCCGCCATCTCTCTCTTCTCACTTCTCTAGTCACCACACCCGGCCCCCATGTGGGGCCGGTACGACCTACGTGTAACTATCCGTTCCCGAGTCCGACAGGTTATGGGCCCTCCACGAAGTTACGTTAGAGAAGAGCTTGTGTAAAGCGCTCGGCGCCGCGCTAGTGCCTCGGGGATATGTGTATGATAAGTACTACATTTGTATGACTAATCATACACCAGAGTCTCGTAAAAGAAGGGCCACCCCCACGCGAGGAAAAGTTCGTACTTTGTCAAACTTCAGGGGCGTGTACCCTAACGTATCCTTAGCTTAACTTCGTCGGCTCACACCCCAGGAAGGGGCGGAAGCTGTTCTAACCGCTGATTTGGTCTGATCGCTTGTCGGCATACATTAACCACAACCACGAAAACGACCGTGACGCGAAAGGCATCTTTCTCTACCCGCATATACCCCTTTAACATCTGAAAGGTGATGCGTGACGACAAGAACGTGACCAAAGCTATGGGACGATCGGAACGTCCGTCGGCTATTGTGTGTGGTGGTCAATTGCGTCGACATGCCGCTAGAACACGATCCCGCACGCAACTTAAACGTTGAACTAGACAAAGTTGGTAATGCAACTCCCAGACCCACACAAATCATCAACACAAAACGCGTTGCAGTGCGAATGCCCTTTCAACCCCCCCGACTAGGTATGCAAATTACATGTGCACTTACGGACGCTGCGTTACTCGTACCATTTATTACAGCGGGTCGGTAGTGAGTGATACCGGTCCGCGGACTATCGAACTCACGCTACCGAAGTACCTTACATGATGGGGTTCCTTCGCTAGCTTTAGTTCGAACTTAATGTCACCGCCTACAAACGCAGAAATCATACCCGACCACACCAGCGACGACCTCGTTATGGAGGGCGAGTCTTCCGAAGACGAGGGCGACCACGCTCCCCAAAAAACTCTATCGGATTTCCGAGACGGCTATCTCCTTCACGTAGTGATGCTCCCACTTGTGCTTAAAGTCACCGTTGCAGTATGCAGACCAAACATATTAGCGATGTGGGAGGTGTTAAAAATGATAACTGTGGCGATAATGCCTAATTGGAATGCGTGCTGCTCTTTATATAATGGTGAAGGGGGGGGGAGGGGGGGAGCGCCTACATGTGACACACGGACGAGTAGACATCTTGAAGTTGTGTATCCTGCTTTCCCACGAGAACATGCACGCCGACTTGGGTGGTTAACAATTCTTCATAACCTACAATGACCACAAATACTAGCCCTCGGGGGATAGATTGAATTATGCTTATTGGTCTTCATAGAAGTGCAAATGGATAAGGCATGCATGAATAAAAACATGTAGCTCAACATGGTGTGTGCACCGAATGGCGAATGGCATCAGAGATGCACACATTACTATGTTTCGGAATGCTTGGTTCGGGCGTGTTTAAGGAAAAGAAGTTAAGAAAAAATAATATTCTTTAGTTTCTATCGGATGTGGAATAGGCACTTACCTTCTTGTTGCACATCCCTCGATGTGGCCCGCGCAAAATAAAGAGCTACTACACCAAAATCGTGAAGTACGCACAACCTCTTTCCCAAGGCCTTCCATCAGAAATCTACACAAAAAGCAGAGACCATGGTTTACCTTAGCACTGCAATGGATCACTGTAAAATTAGTGACAACACGCGGACAAGTGACAACTTGATAAGTGACAACAATAAAAATTGTGACAACATGCAAGTGCAAACGGCGCATAAGAGTCAGGTTATGTTACGTCCACCACAAGCTCGGGAGGCCTGGCGGCCTTGGGGTGGACTACGTCAACCCGCCCAATCTCTAACTTTGAGGTGCCATGCTGTATCGATATCTATGCTATATCTCAAAAGTGTTGTGTGTTTGTTTCGAAGAAAATCCGTGGATAGGTAGCGTTAGTGACTATTGATGCGATGGAGGAAGCTTAAATGTTCGTGCTCGACGACTGCAACATATGCGTCACGTATTGTTGGAGCTTATGAAGTTCTAAATTGAAACAACCCAGCCCCATTCGGCCGGAACTATTTAGGAGCCTTTTTAGATTGCATACCTGTCGTTGGTCTCCAACGTGTTACAAGATCACGTTATGTCAACACAACGTCGGGACATGTGATTACTATCCGGACCGTTATTCGGCCGAACCGAAAGATCCAAGAAGAATGCGTCCACACCCCAAACAACAATGAACGCTCCGAAAACGGTCACAACAAACGAATATGATACCTCCAGTGCAACCTCGACGAGGGTATCTCGCCGAATACTTCTGTTATGTGCGTTGAGTGTGGGACTCGGCAATGAATGCCCCGCTCACGGCACGACAACGATTGGCTGCGAACACCAAATGCGACTCTACCTCCTAGCTTTTGGTGACATAAGGCGGGTCCGTACGGAATAAATACGCCCCACGGCCGCACCTCTAGTATCTTGAACCCTTCCCTTGCCCAATATTCAGCGGGCGTGGTGCACCATACCTTGTGATAGGGATGGTCGCTCGATCTGTAGCCGAAGTCCGTGGTGCACACGATAATGAGCTTAGACGTGTCTGCCGCAACTTTAGATATTCATTGCGGTATTTAACAGAAAAAATACCGATTATGAAAACGCGTAATCATACATGACGGTGTATGATAAATCATATCATACACATATCCCCGAGGCACAAGTCCTGCCTACTCCCACGTTAAAAAGAGTAGAGCGTGTGTAAAGCACTCGGCGCCATGCTAGTAATTCATCGTCCAACCGACACCGCGCTTCGCCTTCGAACTAGTTGTCCGCAACTACCCTACCATATCCCACGTAAAAAGGAGAATAGCGTGTATAACGCGCCCGGCGCCACGCTCGCCCTACCAAGCTTTCAGTCTCACCTAGCCTTCAACCTACCGATGCTCTCGTCCGGATCTGGTTGTTTAAAACCGACCCGCGAAAACTCGGCCCGTGCGTACTTTAATTAGTATTGTCATTGTTTTTTCCCGAGGCAACGCCGCAACGCTCACCTAACTCAGCGGGGAGCTTACCTTTCCGCGGCGAAAGGGGGAGTCAACACGAGCAGCGCCCGTCTATGCTTTTGCGTGTCTACACGCTCCTAACAGCCTTGTTGACTTTGCTTCTTCCTCGCCGGTCGCTCTCATGCGTCGGCTAATTCGCCCGTGGACAGTTTCCCCCGCTGCATATCAGAATAGTACATTACGCAGTACATTTAAACTGCTTCATATGGGCAACTCGCCGGTAGCGGCACGTTCATGTGAGCGCATGTCCCTACACCTACCCGGCTCGAGACACACGCTACAAGCACTACATCACGGGCTACCGCCCAGCCCCCCCCCGTCACTAACGTCGACCCCACAGAACCCACAGCCACATACCCAGGACACGGCTTCGCTGACGACCTCAGCCTCGCCACGGGCTCGACCCCCAACATGACCATCCAACTCAGGAAACTCTGCCTCTTCAGCGCCTGCACGGGCATGACCGTCAACATCCGCAAATGCTGCATCACCGGCGCCCTCTGGCGCACATGCAACGCCCTCACCCTCGCCAACACTACCCTCCTCGCCTCCCGCCTGCAAACTCAGTTCATCACCCTCAACTCCTCCCCGGCCCCCATTCCCTCCATTGGCCCCACGGACACATACCGCGTCCTGGGGGTAGAACTAAACACCTCCCTCACCTTCACCAAACACTGAAACGAACTAAAACGTACCACTGCATCCCTCATCAGCACCCTTTCTACCTCCCCACTAACACTATCCCGCAGAATCAGGGTCATCCGTGGACTCCTCATCGGAAAACATTTCACCCTCCAGCTCGGCCTCTTCACCGACTCCCAACTCGACACTCTCGAAGGACAAATCTGCCGCGAACTCCGCTCCGCCGTCTCCTCGGTACGTAACCTCCCCCGCACCGCCCTCCACCGCCCTACCTCCGACCTAGGATACGACCTCCCCTCCCTCAAAGCCCACGCCGTACAACTCACAGTTTGCCACCTACATAAAATCATGAACAACTCAGGCTATAGAGGCCACATGGCCCGCGCACACATCCGCACTCTATCCACCACGTACTCCCACTGGCCCTCGGTATCCATCATGTCAACCTATTACACCCCACCCACACTCAAGTGCTTAGTCTGAGCTCAGCGCGATGCGGGCACCCTATTCCACAACATCCCTCCACTCTCCCTTACCAACCCTATTGCCTCCACAATCCGCGCCCACTTCACCACTCAAGACAACGCCCTCCTCGCCTCGCTCCGGTACAAAGCCACACACGTCACCGACCCCCACACATATAAGCAAACCTACTGCGATTTCTCTCCCGGCAAAACACACGCCTCCCTCCTCCCCCGCCTCAACCCCCTCTGGAAAAATAACATCACCACGTGGCCACAAGTCCTCCTCAGAGCCACCCCATCCTCCTTCATCCTCAGATCATGCAAATCCATCACCACACTCACGGGGTCCACCACCCCACTCTCAATTCCCATCCGCCTCCTCGCCGCAATCCTCACCGAACCCCTCGATACTATCCACAACCACCTCCCCCTCACTAACCTCACTACCAAACAAGCCTCCCCCCCCACCACTATACACCCCTCATGGATTCCCCTTTTCTCCCCACACCTCCCTCGCTCACCCCCCACCCTCTCATCCGGCATCTACACCTCCCGCACCACTGCCCCCATCCCCACCGCACCCACCACACACTTGGACACAGAGTACTTCCCCCCTCCGACCACCGCTACCCCCCCTGCGACGTAACGCGTATCATCTCCAAACACAAGGACACAGAATACGGCCAAACGCAGTACATGGTTGAATGGGCCCCGGAACACCTCACGGAATGGGACATTCAGTTACAACTCGACGACGGCTTCCGCCTCATCTCCTCCACCCCCACATCGGTATGCCTCCCCACCGCCTGCTCCATCTGTCACGACCCACTGCACACAGAACCCTCCTCCGCCTGCTGCACATGCCCGCACTTTGCCATACATTCCCAATGCCGCGCAGCTCAGGGACCCGCCACATGGCAGTGCGAGTGGTGTGCTCGCGGCCAACAACACGACCTCACCTACCTCCACGAGGTCCAGTGGGCCCCCTGCCTACAACTCCACGACACCATCAGTGAGACCCCCTCCGGCCCCACCGCCCTCACCGCATTTAACTCCGGCTTTGTCCCCTCCACCACACCCACTCTGCCAGAACCCGGATCCCCTCCCTGGTCACACCCCCTAATCACATTCAACCATGACCCCATTAACCCCGACCTCGACATGCTCCCCACCGGTAACTTCGCCATCCACACACACCCATCACTCCACGACACCACCGTACTTTGCACTCCCGACGGCCGCGCGGTCACCACCCTTAACGGCCCCCGCGTCCGCCACCTCTACCAACTCTTCCGCCCCGACCTCTCGCAACATACATTCGAGGAGGAGGTCTACCACCTCCTCACTCGCCTAGATTCCCGCTCAGAAATCCACTCACCCACACCCACCACCATCACCCGCAATAGATGGGCCACTAGAGAAGACCTCCTCATAGCTCTCCGCCACACATTCCATATACAGACATAACTCTACTCCGACCCCCTCAATAAATCCCTTCACTTCCACACCTACCACTCCCTCTACCCCGAAGACATAGTCTTCTCATCTAGTGGCAGCAATGCCCCACACACATGGCAAGGCGCCAACATCGCTAACCCCGAATACGACCACGAATGCATGCGCCGCGCCATGGAACACGCAATCACCAGTGCACACCTCACAGCCCCTCACACACCCAGCGCCACCATCCTCATACTCCCCCGATGGGAACACACACCCTACCGCCACTCCAAATACAACAACTCCCCGTACACCCACCACCTATACACCCTCCCCAATGACGCAAACACCTTCCTACCCCCCGACAAGCACACTGGCAACCCCACCCCTACTCCATTCGGCACACGATGGATGGTCGACATATACCTCGTCGCTAACCCCCTCGCACTCTCCGCCCTCCCGTCACCCAAAGCAATGACCGCACTTCACAACACTCTCGAATCTATCTACGACACTCACCTCCCCAACCCCGCCATCACCCCCCCTCCTCCCCACCTTCTCGACACCTACTCACCCCACTCAGCAGGCATATACCACCTCCCCCCAAACCCAACTCACACAATCACACACCCCCTCTAGGAACGCATACATCTAACATACCCCCCCACCAAAGGTACTCCTGCTTGGAATTGGCAGGACTTTGTATACACAGACGGTTCGAAAAAAGGAGGCTCGTCCCCCCTCGGAGCAGCAGCTACCCACCCCGCCTCGGACACCAAAATCAAAATCCTTGTGACCTCTACCCCTCCCTCGCACACAATAAATCGCGCTGAATTAGCTGGCATAGATATAGGCCTCCAACTTGGCCGTACCCACCTCCTCACAGACAGTGCGTGCTCCTTCCGCCTCATACAAGGATACTTAAACTGCCCTTCCGCTTACAGACACAACATACACCGCGACACCCTTCTATCCATCACACACACCCTTAAAACCCGATGCGGCGCAGGCATCCTTACACACGCTCTGTTGTGCAGAGCGGAATGTAAGGTTAGAAGTATACAACGCATGGATGGTGCGGCGGATAACGTGGCTAGGCACGAGCGGAATGAGAATCTCAAATGTACCACTGCCTTTAACGTCAACGCTAACACCGCCAGTACGAGAGGATCCCGAAGGGAGGTCGAACGTAACGAAATCACTGCTAAAGGTGGTTAAGTTAATCGAGCAAGCGGAGTTGACGACCCAAAGTCACGGCCGGGGGCAAGGGAGGAAGCGAACGCAACATAGCTGAAGGGGACACTTATCTCGGTGTCATCATAGTCATCGGTGCACTCGTCAAGGGTGGGCAAGTCGAGAGTCGCAAGCGGGGAGGGGTCCATCATGGATATGTCGCTCAAAAGGGCAGCATGCGCGGGGGCAGTGCTGGTAGGGGTGCCGTATTTTTGGACGATGAGCTTGTGCTTGGCAAGTGTCCATTTCAAGAGGGCATCATCTGAGGCCGTGCAAGACGACGTGATGTGGTCGGAACAGCCACAACCACTGCACTTGGTGGGCAGTCCATGTCCGCCACGTCCGCCACGGTTGATGTTGCCCGGCCACCGTATGACCCACGTCTAGCTGCGACAAACGCATATATGGGGGGGCAAGACCACCTAGGGCGGGCATATCAGTCTCCGGGAGACCTTCCTCCTTGTGCTCTGCCATAAGGAGGATGTTAGCCATGACTTCGTCCGCAGACATGAGGTAGTTTGTGTCGAAGTCATTTATGACGCATTGTTTGGGTAAGCCGAATGGACCGGTGTTGGAGATCTCATGCAACATGAGGAGACCCATGTGGTGAGGGTGGATGGCTGCTGAGCCATCAATCATGTCATATGTTTCGTTGTGATCGTCGAAGGCCTGCCGCATGAAGTGGACGTACTATTTGAGGGGAAGTCCGGGGCGCTGCCGAAGCATGAGGTTGTGAGAGAGAGCGGGCGAAGGATCGGCCATCCAACCGCTCATAAAAAATGTCCCACGCAACTGTTGCGCAGTAGGGGCGAGCAGCGGGGACGCATTTGACCGCCTAGTGAGCACGCTTGCTCTCGCTAGCAGCATGCAACATGAGTGCGTAGGTATAGTTTTGGGCTTGTTCGTCCAGCCATACGCTTGACTTGCGGATGGCAAGCTGGGGAATTATCTACGGTGTTTTGAGTGAAAGGAAATTCCTTTTCCATTGCCTTGAGTCCGTGTTCGCCCCCAAGGTGGAGACATGCATTTTTATGGACCGGTTGCGCGCTTCTTTGTCGACACCGGTGGCCTCATGAACAACGCGTCCAATGACCACTGTGTTAATGGTAGGGCGACGGCCCCCACGTCCGATGTGGACTCCACGACGAGGTGGGGAAAAGGGTTTGACCGAAAGGGAAAGAAGACGGGCCACCTGAAACCGGAGAATGACTAAGTAGGGACTGTGGCATACCGTAAATGGGCGGCTTGTCACGAGGCGGTTGATGATGGTATGGCTGATCATGAGGAAAGGTGGTCCGGGGGCGGGAGCTTGGTGCCCGAGGTGTGGGTGTGGTAGGGGGGGAGTGGTAGCTGGATTTGTCTGGATTGGGGTTGAACGGGAGTGGTCGCTTGAACGTGGCGCGTGGTGCCGCGTTGAGCGTCACGGTGGCGTTGAGCAACCGTCTCAGTCGATTGCGTGTCCATGCGGGCGTTTATGAGGGCCATTTGCTCGAGCACGTGTGCGATCGCATAAGGGGTTGGGGCGAGCGAGATCTGCCGAGAGCTTTGATCCTCGGTGTCGGCAGGTGGGGGGTCGTTCGAACGAGTTTTTGGTGCCATGGTTACAAACGGTGCGAGCTAGTGTGAACGGGTAGCTACAAGCACCGGTAAGAATCACTAGCCGAACTTGTGCCTAACAACGGTTGCAGAGAGACGGCATGATGCCCGCCGACCCATCGGCATGTAACCCCGCGGTGTCTTAAAGCACCTTTTCTGTGTCCTCCATCCGGTGCGGGGTACACGTCGAGGCCACGGGCATGTCATTTGGAGCGAGTCGCTGGCGGATGGGCGCTAAAACTGTAAATAAAATGTATTCTTATTCTAGATGTCGTGCACTCTATATCTGCGTATTCACCCACCAATGCGCCCTCCCCCCTATTTCGAGCTTAGACATGTATGCACCGTGTCCACACACGGCGAGTGCTCCAGTGTGGGTGGCTTGCAGTCGTCCTCGAAAAGCTGAATGGAGTGGGTAGTCTGGAAAGTTTTTAATACGCAGGTTATACATGCGGTAGAGCTGACTACAAATGTTAAGTTATATTTATGTAGGAGAGCTTGCCTTCCGCGGGAGACTCGCCGATCACAGCTCTCCGAAAAACAGTTGGTCGCGCGTGAGTGACTTAAGACGGGGGCCCATAACTTGTTGGACCGTGTAGACGCGTTCATAGTGTAGGAGCGCTAACATACACGTAGTTACATTCACATTCAAACAAAAGGACAGTCAAAGAGACAACCAACCCGAGGCGTGGTGTCGGGACAAAGGAAGCGAAGAGTTGTAGCCTAGCGATAGCTCAGTATCCTAGACAAAACAGTGTATCGGTGTGTCCGCTCTAGACATGTACTAAACATATCTAGAATAGCTTACAATAGCTATTTGCAACTAATAACTAGTGAGTATTACTCACAACAAGTTCTGGGCCCTCTACCAAGTTACACTAAAGAAGAGCCTGTGTAAAGCGCTCGGCGCCACGCTAGTCTTACGTGCTTCCGCGTAAGAAAGAGTAGAGCGTGTGTAAAGCGCTTGGCGCCACGCTAGTAATTCATCGTCCAACCGACACCAAGCTTGGCCTTTTAGGTGGTTGTCCGCGGCTGTTCTACCATCTCCCACGTAAAAAGGAGAGGAGCGCGTGTAAAGCGCCCGGCGCCACGCTCGCCCCACCCAACTTTTATTCTCACCTAGCCTTCAGCCTACCGATGCTCTCGACCGGATTTGGTTGTTTAATACCGACCCGAGAGGCGCCCGCCGGCAGCCTTGGAGGGGGGTGCGCTCGTTGACCCGCCGGCACCTACCTCTACCTCCACGCGGTGGGCGTTGGTAACCGCCATGTAGCCGTGCTGGGCTTGGCACGGTGGGGGGCTAAACGAAGTACCAACAGCTGCGATACGCGGGATCAGCAGCTGTCGGGAAGCCCTCTACGATGGAAGGGTTTATTTGGAAAAAACAATGTCCGTACACCATCGTAGGGATCTCACGCTCGGTGAGTTCGATATGTTTTTTTCTTGACTAAATACTCACAAATCCTCTCCCGACAAGAGAGCGGGGGCGGTGTCTACGACGAAGCGTTTTTGGCGAAGAAGGGCGGTACGGACGGATTAGCGGTGGGACGAGGGTGTTGGAGCTAGCGGCGCACAACCGGAAAGCATCGCCTTTGCACGGCGCCCGCTAGCAGTCGCCAGCCCTGTGATCTTTAAGTCTCCCCTAGGGGCAAGGCTAGAAGCTACGCATGATGGGGGAGGGTCGCAGCCGGAGGAGCGGCACGATCTGGTGGCGGAGGTCCTTAGGATCATCCGCCGCAAGAAAAACCCTAGTACGGGGGGGTTTGGAAAAGATATTCCCGTACCCACCATCTTTTGAGGAGGGCGACGCGATCCTTGTGTTCTACCAACCCCTCCCCTAGTCGGTACACGGTTATCGACATGCTTCCTCATGCATTGTGCCTAGGGTTATTGTAACGGCACACGGCTCGTAAAGGCGGCCCCCTAACAACGTTAACCACCGGGGGAGGGTACGGACGGCCACATTGCGATCAAACTAGTGCTAGACACATATGGAGAAAGAACAAGGGTCATGAGCAAATCTGGCAAGGGGGCAAGAGAGCCAGCATGACTGTTAGCACTAGCATCCCGTTGCCTAATGCTTATGTACAAGGTAGCTATTTATCATCCTAGTACTTAGTGTTATGCTATTAGCGGTACTCTTTTCCCTTTTAGTGGCGGTCGGCCGGCCCTCCCGGTGCCTTTGCCGGCCGCGATCTCTCTCTTCCCACTTCTCTAGTCACCACAGCCGGCCCCCATGTGGGGCCGGCACGACCTCCGTGTAACTATCCGTTACCGATTCCGACAAGGACACCGTCTTAGGCCTAGTTATTTTATCTTCCTAGCTCCAGTAGGAGGAGGGAAGACTAGGCTAGGTGGCGAGCTGCGACGGGAGGAGCAAATGCTATCTCGGACGGGGATGTACATGGATTGAGTAGGGACCGTCGACGACCTCATCGAGGGGGGTTTTCTGCCTTTCCCCCCTAGCTTCGGCATGACTGGAGTCGCATAAGAGCATAAGTCAGGCATGTCCGCCTCGACAAGCACAAGCTAACCATCCTAGTTGATTAGCGCCCCGGCCGCGGCTGGAGTAGGCCGCGTATTGTGGAGAATAGCGACACTTTTTATTTCATACATATTGCATGCAAAAAATATATAGAATCAGAAAATATTGAATAAATGTTTACGAGTATATTTTAGAAGATATTGCTACTGCCAATGTAGAGGTTGGAACTAGTGGTTCACGGTCTAGCCCCTGCTAAATGAGTCCTAGCATGCCAAAGCGGGGAGGGCCTAGAGAAAGAAGCCGGCTCATTTTGGTATTGTTGTAAACAATTTCATTTCATTTCATTTCGACCCGCGAAAATTCGGCCCGTGCGTACTTGAATTAAACATGTTATTGGTTTTTCCCGAGGCAACGCCGCAACGCTCACCTAACGTAGCGAGCAGCTGCTAACCTTTCCCAGAGCGAAAGGTGGGAGTCAACACGAGCAACGCCCGTCTTCTTCGCCGGGCGCTCTCTTGCGTCGGCTAATTCGCCTGTGGACAGTTTTCCCCGCTACATGTGAGACTAATACATTCCGCAGTACATTTGGAACAGCTTCATATCGGCAACTCGCCGGTAGCGGCACGCTCCTGTGAGCACATGTCGCTACTCCTACCCGGCCTAAGACACGCGTTACCAACACTACACCGTCGACCAAGATGGCACCTTCCTTGACGCAAGCTAGGAAAACGTCAAGACCTTGGGTACCGTGAGAGGGGGTGTTAGCACTAGTGTCTCGTTTCCTAGTGCTTATGTACAAGGTAGCTACAGAATATCCTAGTATTTATTGTTAGCGGTTCTCTATTTCCCGTTAGTGGCGGCCGCCACGACCATACGTGTAACTACCCGTTCCCGATTTTAACAGGCGATAGATCAACTCGAGTCGAGCTACGCCGCGAATCTTCGCTCCAGATCCGCGCAAGCCGTTTGAATTGTTTCGTTGACGCGTACTTGAGATACTGCAGCATCGACGAGGGGTGATACGTAGTAACACCGGGTTGCGTATGGGGGCGATGGGCGTTATGTCGCTGTCATGTGCCGACTGTGTCGCGCTGGCCATGTAGCGGAGAAGGCGTCCGTGTCGGGCTAGGGAAGCCGTTTTGTTGGGTGGCCTTGCGGGTGCACTTGGTAGTGCGCAGTTACGGCTACAAAGGGATGATGCCGTTTTCACCCGTACGGGCGGCTTCGTTGGTCGGGAGAGCGCGCGAAGATTGCGGTGTGATATAGAAAGCGTAGAGGTAGACCGTGGTGTGCCCAAGGCCATGTTGGTCGCGTGGGCGTGTTGGTTGATGTACACATTGCTACCGGTCTGTAAACGCATCCTACCGTCACTAAAGACAATAAGAAAATCCAGAGTACAACTAAAGTACTACTGAACCGCAAAACATGGATGAGTCGGTAGCTCGAATGAGCAACGCCGACCGTCTTAGCTATGGGCCTGGCCTCCCGATGAGCGACAGACCGGTGGACATAGGGCCCGTTGAACAACATACACCGTCCACCTCTTCCCAACCGAGCCTAGCTCAGCTAGGTCAATGGATTCGTAGAGGCACCAAACGGTACACACATTAAAGCGCAGCTTTCCAAAATTCGAATTATGCCCCCCCCCGACAGCTCTCGCGCCACCCACTTCGAAATCAAAATACAGACCAGCCACAATACTGCGGACCCTCACAATCCGCCATCGCTTACAAAAATACCCCTCCACGGGACCGGCGCACCACACCGCGCCCCTCGGAGCGTCGCCGCCGACATCCACCATACCCAGGTCCCATCGGACATGGTCGTGTGCCGCCAACACACGCAACACACTACGACCCCACCTCGAAACCACACTACAAACCTACTTCTCTCCACATCCTACTACGAACCCACCACAGTCAACATGTCTTCAAACTCCAACCACCCACCCACGTCCAAGCACATGCTATGCGGGATCGGCCCGCGAATGCGCCCATTGCGGACCCCTTTTAACCCCCGGAGCTGTCACGCGGGACATCCGCTCGCTCCACTCAACAATGTGCCCCAACCACCCCCAACCGAACATGACTTGGGCACTGCATTCGAACCTTCACATGGCAAAGGACTCTAGACGCCTCTGGTCCTCGCCGCCCCCAGGTCAATAACTGACATGGGACGGGCCGCTGACTTATCGACCCGCAGTGACGACCCGTACCGGTGCGATCGTCCCGCTCCGTCCCACAGTAAAGACCCGTCTAACACCCAACGTCCTCTCTTGTTAGCCTACGCCGATACACTCGTTAACATCGCACTAAAATTGATACCTTTTTCCTCACTTGAGTGCTTCCTAGCCACAATGTTGTAAAGTTCGACCAATAATGCAACATCCTGAAACTCGATAATCGTTTTCTTTCCGAGTAAAATATTCTACATGCCTGATTCTTCTCCTTGCACTAACCACCGCCCTGATCAATACCCCCCGACATCCCCCTCCCCCTCACGCTATTATCCTACCCTACAATTACACTAGTCTATCCGCAGCTGCACATGCTGCCTGGCATGTCACTCGGCCCCGTGCCATGTACGCTCCCTCTCGCCCGAACTCACCGCTCGCCGACCGACACGATCCGTACGCCGACGACTCCCACTCTCCTCACCCGATGCCATCAGCGGACACCAATGCCCCGCCTACCTCTTCCCCCCTAACTAACCCTTTTGTCGACGGTTGTCCTCCCCCTGCTCCCTTGCTCTTCCCATCGCTCGCTCCAGTTGTTGTGCCTCTCCGCTTTTTCATTTTCTTTTTCATTTAAATGGTAGCCCACCTAACCCGCTTAACGCAACAAACACTCGCGCTTACCTACGATTACCTCACTGTAGACCCTAGCGCAATCGTTCTCCCTCCCCCCTTTTCCACACTCCATGCTCTGCCCAACTTGCCCATCGTTGCGATAATGACAGTTCTCCCCATGTTAAGATTAGCCCGCCCGACTTGCTCTACCCGAAAAAATAAGCGATCACCCGCCCCCCCGCGTATCTACATGCCCCGAAAATGTCGCCCCTCCCTTAAAGACACAGTGTGGCAGTCACGAACCCGTAACATTCTTAGCGATACACGTATTCCGCCGCCCCTATAGTCCCCACTTCCTTTACGCATGCTCCGATGCTTCTCTCGGAAGCCCCGAAGCATAATTGATACGATAACGACAGCCCCCTCTGTCACTGCTGCTCCCCCCTACAGCCCTCGCACCAGCACATACCACACCTTGCTTACAATTTTTTCTCCCCCCTCCCCTACCCTCTTCTACGCTCACCGCCATCCCTACACTTACCACCCCCTCTTAAGCTCCAAACGACCACCCGTTTCAAGGAGCTTGTACTCGCCGACATGCGCAAGACCTCGACGACCGGACCCTCCGGAGCCTCACACCCTCGCCCTCCACAAGCCTCGGCCGGCAAAGCCGCTTATCATCCCTAACTCCACATCGGATGGGCCAAACGGCCCGGAGGTTAGACCCCGCAACCCCTCCCCCCCACCTCCCTACCTGACATCCGGCAACATATTATAACCACTCCACATTCGGCCTCACTCCCGCCTTCTTTTAACCCCCAAAATTGCATCATCATCATACTACATAACTTCCTATTTGACCTTAACCTTGAATATGGCCTCCCCAACCCCATCGGCAACCTCGACTCCTCCGCGGTGCTCTCCTTCCAGTGGGGACGCTACCAAGAACTAACCAACCTCTACTCCATAGCTACCTCCCTCGCTGAAATACACTCCACCACCTCTATATCCTTCACCATAATCACCGACAACAAAGTTGATAACTTTCACAACCACAAGGTCTATCCTAGCCAATGGACTAACACCTCTAACAAAGGCTCACTCTCACACGTGGCCACAACCAACCACCCTATGCTAGTCCTCACTTGGCAACACTCCCACTTTGGACTCCTCCACATTACCCACACCTATGCTATCTAGATTGACTCCCTCCATCACCCTCCCCCACCATCCCTTCTCACTCGCCCGCCCCCTCTCCCTTCTCGCCTCTTGGAACACTACCCCCCCCCCCCCGCCCGTTGGCATACTACGCTTACTTAACCCCCCTCGCCAAAACGACACGTCCCACGCGTGGTCGTGCAGAACCCACGCCCTCTTACATACCTACCTTATCCTCACCGCACCCCAAGACGAGATATACAACCCCCCTTACTTCGACCCCCGTACTACTGTCCACTCCCTAAACTCACTCATGTGGCACCACACCTTCCGCTCCACGCCCCTCCCGGTCGGGTGCTCCCAACTGCTTACCGCCCTCCACCCCCCAACCCTCCTCCCCCCCCCCCCCACTCCCACACCCCGCCCTTCCTCCACCACCTACCCCGCCCCTCCCCCTCCCTCCCTCCCCACGACCCTGCTCCCCCTTCCCCATGTCGCCCGCCCCCCCGACGACTCTCCCAACCCCCCCGCCCCCCCTCCCCTCACCAATCCTCCCACACCATATCGCCCAACCACTCCAACTCATCAAGCTCAACACCCGCGGCCTCCACACATCCATCCTAGACGTCGAACACCTCACTACCAACCCACCACCCGGACGTCCTCATCCTCACCGAAACCAACCACGCCAACCATAAATCACGTTGGCGTCTCGCCCTCCCCCAATACCTCCTCAAAGTTCTCGACCACACTCCTCACATGTGCCCCTACCCAATGCATGCGTTCTCTTCGCGGTACGCATGACCTCATTCCAATCCGCCACTGTCCTAACCCCACCCCCCCCCACCTCATCCCCCACATCGTTGGACTAATCATAGTCCCACACTTAGGCACCCCCCACCTCCTCCTCGGAGCCTACATGCCCCAACTACACAACCCCGAGCTGACCCGCTTATACGCTGAAGTTGCATCTTGGGGCCTCCGTTCGCGGACGACCACCCAACTCACCGCGTCCTCTGTGGCGGGGACTTCCAAACGACCACTACACAAGGTACTGGTAACCCCGCCCTCACCTCCTTACTCAAATCCCACCTCCATCCCCTACACCCCCCATCCCTACCTTCCCCCGCAGCGGCGGATGCCTTGACCAATGGCTCACCACGTCTCCCTCTCCCTCGTCCTCTCACCGTCCGCATGCCCGGTCTTCTCCACCCCCTCACACTTCACCGACCACTCGGCAATTCACCTCGTCGTCCCTGCCCCCTCCTCTCTCATAGCTCACCCCCCCCGTCCCACGCCCACCCCCCACACACGCCACACCACCCGCAAATTCAGCTTCAAACTCTCACTCACGCCCAACCACATAAAAGCGTATCAAAACAGTACACCCGACTTCATCAACCACACTGCCACCCTCCATGCATCCATATTCTATACACCCCCATCTACGGCCTCCCCCGACACCCTCGACACCCTCGCCTCGCAGTTCATCACACTCCTCTCCCACCACATGGACCACACAGCCACCATATGGCCCCTCCTCCCCCCGAAGAAACCCCGTCTACCTCACGCGTCCCTCAACCCCACCTGGCTAACTAAGAAAACACGCAAACACATTCAAAAACTTAGATGATGTAGTACGAACAACGGCCCCTCCCCCTAGCTCATCCCCTCTTAAATACGACCGACTATCTCACCCGTGCCGCCATCAAACAACAGTGCCAAGCACGCATACGCCACCTCCTTCGAGCCACCACCACAGATTTATCGACATGGACTGGATCCGCCATTTTTTTGTTGGGTTCGGATCCATGAGTACTTTATTTTTTTGGATCCGGAACTAGTGAGTACCTCTAAAAAAGGGATCCGGATCCCGCGATTACCTGTGATTCTAGGGTTCGGATCCCGCGATACCCTGTGATTCTAGGGTTCGGACCCCGCGATAACCTGTGATCCTAGGGTCCGGATCCCGCGATTACCTGTGATTCTAGGGTTCGGATCCAGCGAGTACCTGTGTTTTCGGTTCCGGAACCGAGTACATGAGTACTTCTAAATTTTTGGTTACGTTGGATTCGTTGGGTTCGCGATTCCAACAAGTACTCGAAGTACTTATGCAAATTGATACAAATTGCGCATTTTGGGGGAAATTTGTACTGCAAATTCAATTTTTACATCTCTACTAGTTCTATGCGCATGCTCATGCTTGGATCCCATACAATATATTTTGACTGAGGTATCATGAACACCCTATCTGAATTCCCAACAAGCTCCTCTTATGTACGTTGGATAGCCGTCGATGACAAGCTCTTCCCTGATCTAGACGGTCTACTACTTCCCGCTTGCCCCGCCATTGTTGCTAACTATGATAGGAGTTGGATGTGGACGGGCAGATTATGGTGGATTTCAAGCGCGTACGCACCGTTAAACTGGCCCTTGGGTGGGCTACAATCAATTCAAGGCTGCGGAATGACAACAATCAGGGCTATTGAACCAATCCTAGACATACACCTCAGCAGATTTGCATTGCCAAATATCTCCCAAAAAAACAGCGTGTCACTTCGGGCCACCACAAAATCGTGAGATACTCGGAATCGTGAGTACTGATTGGGTATCGCGATTCCACATCGTTTTGCGAGGATGAGGTACTCGCGATTACCGCGGATCCATTAAAGTACGACGAATACCGGATCCAACGATTACTTACAATAACTGTACCGGATCCAACGATTACTTACAATAACTGGTACCGGATCCAACGATTACCTGTGATTCTAGGGTTCGGATCCCGCGATTACCTACCGAACCTAGTGTTCGGATCCAGCGATTACCTGTGATTCTAGGGTCCGGATCCCGCGATTACCTGTGATTCTAGGGTCCGGATCCCGCGATTACCTGAGTCCGAACCTAGTGTTCGGATCTCGGGGATTCGCGGAGCCGTAGGATCCGGATCTAGTCCCTGTATATCGAGGAAAATAAAAACACGAGCCAATACCGCCTACGACGATTACCCGAAATCCTCCCACCGCCTCTTGAAAATTAGAAGCGCCCCCCCCCCCCCCCCCCCCCCCCCCCCCCCCCCCCCCAACATCGCGACCTCGACCCTCTATAGAATCACCAAACCCGATAAAACTAAAGTAACCTCTCCCTCCGACGTCCTAGAGGCGGTACACTCACACTTCGATGCCGAGCTCAGCCGCGCCACCCCACCCGTACTACCCATCCCCCCGTGGGAACTCCCGGACAACCCTGTCAACTTTACCATCGAACCCCGCGGAGACCCCTCCCTCACCCTTGCCGACATGATAACCCGCGACACATTCGATAAAACTATCAACTCGTTCGGCACGGGCAAAGTCCCCGGCCCCGACGGTATCCCTAACGAAATCATCAAATTCCTATATCCGGCGACCCCGCTCCGCCCTCTTCTCTCTTCTCCCCCTCCTTGCCCACAAGTCCTACACCCCTCCTCAATGGTACCATAGCACCACATGCCTCCTTCATAAGAAAGGAGACCCAACCCACCTCGACAACTATCGCCCCATAGCCCTCATGAACAACCTCCTCAAACTCTGGACCGCACTAATCAAAGATGCAATCTCAAAGTACGCTGAAACTCACGGCATCCTTAGCGATCAGCATGATGGATTCCGGAAACACCGCGGCATACACGACGCTCTTTCTTCCATCATGATGATGATGGAGGACGCCAAGCTCTACCACAAGGACTTCTACGTCATGTATGCCGACTTCAAGGGCGCTTTCAATGCAGCCGACCACCGCATCATGTTCAAACACATGCGCCAACTCGGTATGCCCCCCACCTTTGTCGACACTTGCGAACACCTCTACGGCGTCTCTTCCACCGAAAACATTACCCCGTACGGCCCCACCCCATCCATAGACATAAATCGTGGCACCTTGCAGGGGGACACCCTCTCTCCCTTCCTATTTACCCTCTTCCTTGAACCCTTCCTCCGCTTGCTGACGGTGGGCTGCCGGGGCTACCGCCTGGGCCCCTCTGCCACTTACGCTGACCCCACATAACCCACAGCTACCTACCCCGGCCACGGCTTCGCCGACGACCTCAGCCTCGCCACAGGCTCAAACCCCAACGTGTCCATCCAGCTCCGGAATCTCTCCCTCTTCAGCGCCTACACATGTATGACTGTCAACATCCGAAAGTGCTGCATTACCGGCGCCCTCTGGCGCTCACGCAACGCCCGCTCCCTTGCCTGCATCACCCTACTTGCATCCCGCCTCCAACTACTGTACATCACCATCAACTCAAACTGTGCCCCCATCCCTTCCATCGGCCCCTCGAACACATACCGCGTCCCCGGGGTCGGGGTCAACACCTCCCTCACCTTCGCTAAGCATTGGCACGAACTAAAGCGCACCACCGCATCCCTCATCACCGCTCCCTCCACCTCCCCACTAACACAATCCCGCAGACTACGCGTCATCCAAGGACTATTAATCGGCAAGCACTTCACCCTCCAACTCGGCCTCTTCAGCAACTCCCTCAAAGGACAAATCTGCCGGGCACTCCGCTCCGCCGTCTCCTCGGCGCGTAACCTACCTCGCACCGCCGTCCACCGCCCTACCTCAGGCCTCGGCTATGGCCTCCCCTCCCTTAAAGCCCACGCCACACAACTCACAGTCTGCCACCTCCACAAAATCATCAACACCCCTGGGGATAGAGGCCACATGGCTCGAGCGCACATTCACACCATATCCACCACATACACCCACTGGCCCACTGAATAAAGCATGTCAGGCAGCTCCTCCCCACCCACACTCCGATCCCTGGTACGAGCGTAACGCGACGCAAGCACCATGTTCCACAATATGCCTCCACTCTCCCTCACCAACCCCATTGCCTCCACACTCCGCGCCCACTTCACCCGCCAAGACAACACCCTCCTCGCTTCACTCCGAGACAGAGCCACCCACATCACCGACCCTCACACTTACAAACAAGCACACTGCGAATTCTCTCCCCGCAAAACACACGCATCCCTCCTCCCCCGTCTTACCCCCCTTTGGAAAAACAACATCACCACATGGCCACAAGTCCTCCTCCGCGCCACATCAACCTCCATCCTCCTCAAATCCTGCAAATCTATCTCCACACACACGGGGTACACCACCTCACTCTCAGTCCCCATCCGCCTTCTCGCCGCAGTCCCAACCGAACCCCTTGATACCATCCACAACCGCCTCCCCATCGCACACCTCACCCCCAAACAAGCATCCCCCCCCACCACCATCCACCCCTCATGGCTTCCCCTCCTTTCCCCCTACCTCCCCCGCTCCCCCACCACCCTGTCATCCGGCATCCACACCACCCACACCAAAATCCCCCTCCCACGGCACCCACCACACACATCGAGACAGAATATCTTTCTCCCTCAGACCACCACTACCCTCCTTGCGACGTCACACGCATCATTTTCAAACACAAGGACACAAAATACGGCCAAGCCCAGTACATGGTAGAATGGGCCCCGGAACACCTCACGGAATGGGACATCCAACTCCAACTCGACGACGGCTTCCGCCTCATCTCCTCCACTCCCACATCGGTGTGCCTCCCCACCCCCTCCCCCACCACTTGCTCCATTTGCCATGACCCCATACACACAGACCCCACCTCCACATCCTGCACGTGCCCGCACTTTGCCGTCCATTCCCAATGCCGCCCCGCTCAGGGACCCGCCACATGGCAGTGCGACTGGTGCGACCGCGGCCAACAACACGACCTCACCCGCCTCCACGAGGTCCAATGGGCCCCTTGCCTACAGCTCCACGACACCATCAGTGAGACCCCCTCCGGCCCCACCACCCTCACCGCATTCAACTCAGGCTTTGTCCCCTCCACTACACCCATCCTACCCGACCCCGGAACCCCCCTTGGACGCATCCTCTCATCACATTCAACCCCTCATCACATTCAACCACGACCCAATCCCGATCTCGACATGCTCCCCACCGGAAAATTCACCATACACGCCCATCCAACACTACATGACACCACCATCCTTTGCACCCCCGATGGCCGCGCGGTCACTACCCTCAACGGCCCCCGCGTCCGTTACCTATTCCAACTCTTTCGCCCCGACCTCAACGCAATACTCGTTCGAAGAGGAGGTCTACCACCTCATCACTCGCCTAGGCTCTCGTTCAGAAATCCACTCACCCACACCCGCCACCACCACACGCAATACATGGGCCACTAGAGAGGACCTACTCACAGCACTCCGCAACACATTTCACATCCGAACAGAACTCGACTCCGATCCCCTCAACAAATCACTCCACTCTCACACCTATCACTCACTATACCCCGACGACACAGTCTTCTCATCAAGCGGCAGCAACGCCCCACACACATGGCACGGCACCAACATCGCCAACCCGGAATACGACCACGAATGCATGCGCCGCGCCATGGAACACGCAATCACCAGCGCACACCTCACAGCCGCTCACACACCCAGCGCCACCATCCTCATACTCCCCCGATGGGAACACACACCATACCGCCACTCCAAATACACCGACTCCCCATACACCCACCACCTCTACATCCTTCCGAACGACGCAAACACCTTCCTACCCCCCGACCGACACACATGCCACCCCACCCCCACAACATTCGGCACACGCTGGATGGTCGACATCTACCTCGTCGCCAACCCCCTCGCACCATCCACCTTACCCTCACACACAGCCATGACCGCCCTCCACAACACACTCGAGTCAATCTACAACACACACCTCCCCAACCCCATCATCACAATCCCACCTCCACACCTGCTCGACACCTACTCACCCCACTCGGCATGCATCTACCATCTCCCCCCCAACCCCTCCCACCCCCTTACTTATCCCCTCCCGGAACGCACGAAACTAACATACTCCCCCACCAGAGGAAATCTTGCATGGAAGTAGCAGGATTTCGTATACACAGACGGCTCCAAGAAGGGAGGCAGTTCCCCCCTCGGAGCAGCCGCCACCCACCCCGCCTCGGACACCCGCA
>JAPMLY010000570.1:0-30000 GCA_026401115.1 Tetraselmis chui
GCGGTGTATGTAGGTGTGGGGAAGGGGAATGGTGGCGGTGCCGTTGGTGGAGATGAGGATGCAGTACATGGTGTTGGTGAAGGAGATTTGGATGCTGGTGGCGATGTGGGGGGAGGGGGAGGGGTGGGAGCGGAAGTATGAGCCGTCGGGAAACGTTTTGAGGGAGGTGTGGTGTGAGGTGTCGAAGGTGTAGGGTGAGGGTCGGTGGGAGTGGGTGTGGGAGTGTGCGTATTCTGAAGCTGTTTGGTGGAGGAGGGTGGATAGCCAGTGTGAGGGAGGGATGGAGCCGTTGGACATGGGGTTGGGGAGGGGGAGGGGGTGGGGGGATTGGATGAGGACTGTGGTGAGGCAGGTGTCAGCCCAGGAGGTGCATGGAACATGGCCTGTGAGAGGGGGGGTGTGATGGTGATTGTGTAGTTCTGGGGGGTGGGGGGTACGGTGTGAATAGCATTTTGAAGTGTGGCGTGAAAATGTACAGGGCCTGATTGTGAAAGAACTGGGTTATGGGATGGGTGGAGGATATGCATCCAGAAGGAGGAAGGGTCGTTCTCGACCTGGATTGGTTCGCGTGTAGGTTGGAGGGCGTCAGCGATCTGGAGCAGAAGTTGGGCGGGTTCCGGGAGGTCTTCCATGCGGGGGGTCGGAGTGTTGGCGCTGGCGTTCCAGGTGTCGGTGAGTTCCGTGGCGAGGCGATCGAGTAGGAGGGCATGTATCCGGGGAACGACGTCTGGGCCGGAGAGATGAGTGAACAAGGGGGAGCTAAGTTTCACGCGGCGGCTTGAAATTGCAGGGACGGAGACTGCTCGGATTATCTGAATTTTCTGCTGTCTCAGTGTGGTCATAAGTTGGGGGTTCGAGTCGGCGCTGGGCGGTGTGGGACCTCCCGACGGGAGTTCACGCTGGCGTGAAGCGAGCTGGTAAAGCAGGCCAACCGCTGTGCAGGAGGTGGGTATGTCCAGTCGGACCTCCTGGTGTCCATGTGAGAGTGCGACGGCTAGGGGAGTGAGGTCGAGTTGTTGAGGCATGGCAGGGTGTGGAGTGCGGGTGACGGAGGCCGTCCAGCGAGCACGATGGGCGAGTTCCCGACCGATTATATTTCTCGCGCGGGCCGGGATATCAGTTAAGGTGTGAACTTTTTCGAGGAGCCAGCGTCGAGCAAGAGAGCATGCGGATGAGCATGAGTGAAGAGGACGGTGTGTCCGGGAGGAACACACCGTGGAGCCAGAAGCTGGCTGTGTCGGGGGGGGCGGTGGAGTACTGGCCTGTTAGGAGGTAGGAGTCGATCAGGCGAGCAGAAAGGTCAACGGCCCTTCCGAGGTCGGGAGCAGTCGTCGGGGCCGTGAGGACCAGTGGAGTCTGAAGCCCCGTGCCCGGTGTGGGTTCCAGGGGCGTGCCCCGTCCGTGATCTGCAGTTGTAAGTTGATGTGGGGCCGTGAGGAAGGGTGCGAGTGGGTGACCCACAAGGCGGTTTTTTGGGGCCGATGTGGTCGTCCGCGAAGAGGGGTGTAGGGCGGTCCTTAAGGAGGACCTGTTTGTAGGAGTCCGGGAGGTTAGAAGGTAATGACATGGTGGTCGTCAGGTGGGTGTCGATGTGAGTGTTTCTGGTGTTGTTGATGTGGAAAAAGAGTGGGTTAGAAGTAGTCAGCGTGTGTTGGCGGCACACGACCAGGCCTGATGGGACATGGGTTTGGTTTTCGCGGGCGTCGGATGTGGACGTCCGGACGCTCGGAGGGGCGCGCGATAGTGCGCCGGCTCCGTGGGAGTGTGGTTTTTGTAATCTATATGATACGTACGAGTGTCGTAGTATTTGACGGAGTACTTGGAAAATTGAAATTGAAATTGAAATTGTTTACAGCAATACCAGTATGAACCGGCTGCCGTCTCTGGGCCCCCCCTTTTGCTATGCCATACAGGACTTAGAAGCGTGAGGTAGACCGTTAACCACTGATCCCAACCTCTCCAATGGCAGTAACAGCTAATAATTTTGTAATCAAGAAAAACAGATCGAAAAATAAATCTACTTGTCGAGAAATGCAAAACTAAACTGCTGCTCGACCTTCACGATGCACGGCCCGCTCCCGCCGAACCGGGGTGTCGACCGGCCTAGGCCGGTCGGCGTTCGGGAGGGACGACGGGCCAGCCTAATCTAGCTCCCGCGTGACTTCGGTCTTGCCGAAGGTAGGAGGGGAAAGGCTGGCAAAAAACCCCTCCTCGCGCGGTCGCTCGTCGATCCCGCCGCTCCATCCCGTAAACCCCGCCCCAAGGTCTTGCCGCGTCCACCGACGCGGCGGTCCTCCGTGTCGAGGTCCCCCTTCACCTCGAGGACAGGTGGGGGGGACCTAGACACACAGACATAGAAAAAACTAGCGCTCCTGCCTCCGCGCCTGAATTTTCCCCGCTCATTTCCCCGGTTTTTTCTCTGTCTGGTACCGGGGTACCTGTCGGTTTTCCGGCCTGTGGCCGTACCCTCCCCCCTCTGATCGCGCGTCCACCGAGCAGCATGTTCTTGAGCGGGGGCCTCCGCGCTCACCCGGGCCCACGCTCAAGGACTCCTAGGAGTATTAAGGTCTGTCGGGGTAGTGGGTGTCGAAGAGGGGGGGGGGCAGGTCACCGTAGCCGGATCCGGCGGGCCGCGGGCGCCCGGAATTAGACAAAACCCTCCGTGCCGGGTTTTCCGGCGGCGCCGACCCAAAGGGTCGTCGCTGCCAGATCGTGTCGCTCCTCCCATCGCGACTGTCCTCCTTGCCGTCCCAGCTGACTCCTCCCCCCGGGAGATGACGCTGGACGACGTAGCGACGCGCTAGTGAGCGCCCTACCCTGGTGCTGCTCCCCAACTAGCTCGGCGCCGGGTACGGACATTATTTTTAGTATCCAAAAAAGCCCTCCGTACAGGGCTTTCCGGCGGCGGCTGATCCTGAGGATAGCCGCCGCCTCCTGTAGCCGCTCCTCCGTCTGCGACTAGCCACCGTCCTGTATCATGTCTTGCCTCACCCCTCGGTAAGGTTCGACCGGCACAGGGCTGGTCGACAGCTAGCGAGCGCCCTTTCCTGGCGCTGCTTCCCGGCTGGCCATCACCAGCTCCAACACCCGCCTCCCACCGCTGATCCGGCCGTACCCTCCTCGCCATCAAACGCTGCCGTAGTACAGGCCCCACTCCTAAAAGTAAGCCTGTATATAGGAGTATCTGTAGGTGAAAAAACATATCGGACGGGCCGAGCGGGAGATCTTGGCGCCGGTAGTGCACAGAAATTATTTTTTCAAAAGCCCTATGTACAGGGCTTTCCCAACAGCTGCTGATCCCACGGATCGAGCTGTCGGCCCTCTTAGCCCCCTACCGTGCCAGGCCTGGCACGGCTACGGGGTTTCCAGCGCCCACCACGGGGAGGTGAGGGGATGCCGACGGGCCTGCGAGCGCACCCCCCTCCGGGGCCGCCGCCGCTGCGCCGCCGGCGGGCGCCTGAGTACTTGGAGTGTTTGTGATGTGGGCGGCGCAGATTCCGGCTTGTGAACCGAATTCAAATTTTTGAAAGCTGCGCCTTGTAGTGTGTACCGTCTGATGTGCCTACGGATCCACTGACCTGGGTGAGCTAGGCTCGGGTGGGGAGAGGTGATCGGTGCCCGTCGTCCGACGGGCCCTGTGGTCACCAGTCTATCGCTCATAGGGAGGCCAAGCCCGGAGCGTAGACGGTCGGCGTTGCTCATCCGAGCTACCGACCCATCCCCTATACTTTGGACGTGATTAGTATTTTAGTAGTACTTTGGATCTTTTTACTGTCTTTAGTGACGGTAGGATGTTTTGCCGGGATCAACTATATTTGCCGATGTTGATTGTAGTGATGTCTTGAACTGTCAATGTTGTTGGTATTCATATCTCGGATTGTCGATGTTGAGGGTGTTTATATTTTGGGATGTTGACATCGATGACTCATTGAGCGGATACTATCACCGATGCATACATGTTTGGGATGATGTAGTATCGACACATCGGGCTTTGTTTATTGATAAAATCTTTTGGATATTTTGACAATTGATGGCATTGATATTGGCACTATTGTCATCATGTCGATGTCAACTTTACAACCTAGCACATCGATCATATCTTTAACGGTTGACGATGATACTATCATCGACGATCCATCGAGGGTCGATCCCTAGCCTACCCCAAGGTCACCGCCGCTCCTCCCGGCGAGGCTCCACCTTGTCGGGGACCTCCATTGCCTCGAGGGAAGGCGGTGAGGGGGGGGGGGCTCATTGACAGAAACAAAGTGCTAGCCCTTCAGCCTCGATACAAAATGATAATTTTCCCTATTAATTCCCCGGCAATTATGTACCCGGGTACTAGTATTCAACTATGCCCAACGCCCTTTCCTTTTGCCCTTCGATCGCGCGTCAATCGAGCATCTTTGATTCGAGTGTGGGTCTACGCGCTAACCATGGTTCACACTGTCTAATTGTTGGTATGTCCCGCGATAGTGGGTGTCAAAAAAGAAAGGGAAGGTCACCTTAGCTGGATCCGACGGGCCGCGGTGCACATAGTTTTTTCACAAACCCTCCATGCCGGCTTTCCGCGGCGGCCTACCAAGAAGGCAATCGCCGCCATATCGTGTCGCTCCCCCTGTCGCGATCACCCTCCTTGCCGCATAGGCGCACTCCTCCCCTTGGTAGGTGAAGCTTGGCGACGTAAGTCTAGTGAGCGCCATCTCATGTGTTTCTTCCCGACTTGATGCCTTAGATATGGCGTTGTAGATACGCCCGTATCTTCCTGACCTTCCCCAAAGAACACTAGGCCCATCCGTATCATTCGCATGCATGGCGTTAACCACTCCCGTATCCATGCATACGTTCCCGATCTCTATTGGGGGAACAAAGGGAGATCCGTGGAGTAGGGATGGGCAAAAACATCTAAGCCGGGTACGGACATTTTTTTCACGCGTGGCAGACGTCGATAATAGGGCTTGTAAATCAGTAGGACTGAAGAATTGGCAAACTTGTATCGAGAAACCTCACACACATTGTCTCATGAGGTGAGCCGAGCTCGACGGGTGTTGCTTGGCACTGCAGCTTAGCTTTGCCGGAACATAGGAATGCGTAAATCACGATAATTCACCAAAAAACAATTTCTGGGTGTTTGAACTCGTGAGTAGGTGCGCTCGACGCGCATTGATAAGCCGCGTCCAAAGGCACATATTTAAAAACGTTTTGAATTTGTTGAGTAAGTGATTATCGCTTGAACATTGTGGCGGAACGCAATTTGCCCTTACTCTTGGGTTGTGGGCATATCGGCGGTAAGTCTACAAACGCGAGTTCTTGCGATTCCCCCACAGCGGCCTCTCCAACACCTAATGCCTTTGTCACCTATGCATCATATTTGCGCGACCATTGCATTCACATTCATATCGCGGCCCCGTGCGCCCGCCACTCTTTTCGTATAACCGCCACGGCAACGGTTTGAAAGAGCGTGCCGCTATGGTGCGGGGCGACAATCCCAACTACACAAGCCCGGTTTAACTCGAAATCACCCCTCGTATATGTCGGCGCAATCCATCTAGGGCGCCAAAGCATTGCCTAAGGTTTCAGGAAATTTGTCAGTAAAATCTACACATGGTTACATTTTATTTTACTTGCGACGGTGCGAATTTTGTCCGGACTTATGTGGAGGAGTGTAATCTAGCCACTCATTATGTAAAAAATGACAAAGCGACAGGCAAACAGGTGCTATTTTTACTCAATCATGTGCAACTACAAACTGCTCGTACATGTACACCAACGTTATCTTAGGGCACTGCACATGGCCCTTTCATAATATCAAGTTTTTATTTCTGTTAAACAGTAATACAACGGCAACCGAAGTTCCGATAGAGCCGACCATGTATGGACGGGTAGCGTCTGCTATGACCAAAGCGGTGTCCCGCAGGCATGGTACACCGGACGGAGACGATGGCGACAACACACTTGTGTGGTCTTTAGAGCTCGTTTCGTCGTGGGCGCACCTAGATGCCGAAGCTCGCTCCCACCATCAGGGCGTGGATTCGACGTTTTTTTTGGCATTTCGAGTCCTTCGAATCTATTTTTTTCATACCCGACATGTCCCAAACCTTTAACTCTCGAAGGTGAATTGAATTGAGAACTTCTTCCAATGTTTGTGAGATGAGTGAAATCTTTAACGCGTGTGTCCCGGTCTATTGAGATACTGTGAGTGACAAACACCCACTTGAATTGAAACCTCCCGCCCATCGTCGTGAATGCGTATGAGTCATACAATCGACTATGGCGAGTTGCGGCCGAATTTCCGAGTTAGAGTACATAGTGAGATACTCTGCACGGTGTGACACGAATGCATGATGAGATACGAAGTGAGACACTATGTATAGGAATAAGATCAATTACAGTCGGTTGATTCTGATTTTACCAAATCCAATTCTATCCCATACAACTTGGCAAAACCCTCCGTCGCACAGTGCCCGTATTTTGTGTGTTGACAGGTGTGCTTTAGGGGCACACCACCCTCGGGCACTGTGCTTCATCACCGGGAATTTTATTAGGTCGTGCGAAAATGTTTGCAAACTGCATGCTTTAATGTGAAAGTGATTTTTGGAATCTACATGGCCAGTGTAGATTTCAATCACCGCTTTCACATTAAAGCATGCAGATTGCAAAGTGCATGCATTTACGATAGACAAAACGGAATATTACAAATGTGTTACATGAACTAGCTCCTCTAGCTCCGCTGATATCACGTTCCCAAAAATTAGTATCCGCTCCGCTAAAATCACTCCGCTCAAGAAATGCAACGTACAGCTTCACAAAGTCCTTGTCTCCCTGCGAATTATAAATAGAGAAAGCGAAGTCAATACACATAAAGAAAAGTAAAGTAAATATTTAAAACATGATTAGAGCGAAGCCATTATGTTTCTCACCTTACAGTGATTTACGGAAACCACCAATGCATGATTACGAGTGGCGAACATTCCTTGACTTCGACGCACATCCTCCCAACATTATTCTGATCATCCCCGTTGCCCCTTGGCTAGGTACGGCAAGTCGAATTCTCCAGACGCCATGCCCAGCTCGCAACGCCCATTCCACACATTGCCTTTCCACACATAACACACACGCAATTATTTAAATACACAATGTGCACATATTTTCACACAGCCCGTCACACACCAGCACGTACAAACACAAGTACGTTCTCTCCCCTCTCTCTATCTTTCTGTTCTATTCCTCTCAGTCAGTTAATTTCCGCACAGTCAACACAATCTGGAATGTCGCAACTATTTTTAGAAGC
Organism: Tetraselmis chui; assembly: GCA_026401115.1. Classification (NCBI taxonomy): domain Eukaryota; kingdom Viridiplantae; phylum Chlorophyta; class Chlorodendrophyceae; order Chlorodendrales; family Chlorodendraceae; genus Tetraselmis; species Tetraselmis chui. The sequence goes on from JAPMLY010000570.1 coordinate 7,289, forward strand.
ACGATACAAACACTGCTTGCATACAGTCAGACACATGCGCAACACACAGTTATTCATACACACAATATGAATATATTCCCACACAGCCGGCCACACACATGCACGCAAAGACGCGCAGAATCTCTCTCTATGTTTGTCTATCTAACACACACGTTTCTCAGACAATTTTCACTCGATGTGACAGACAGATAGACAGACACACACATTTGACCAACAGAAAGTGACATTTTCACACACACTGCACATACACGCATTTGCACACACACGCACATGAAGTCAAAAGTATCTTTTGCCATATACATTACACAATACTTCCGTCTTCAGAAGACCTACATCAACAACCTGTTAGGTCCCAACTATATACATTTGCAAGGACGGACTGTAGTTCACAAAATATTATTGTGTACAAGCTCGGCTGCAACAAGCAATCAAGCACCCGACACTGCAGTTTCGAGAGGAAGCCAGCAGGGGGGACGTACCGGTACAACTTGTTAATAAAGATACTTCCAACGGTGTCGCTGACAGTTGCTGCCTCGGCGAGGCCGTGAAGACAGTGCGGCCGGTCATCCGGCTGGTCGTTCTTGTTTCCAACGAGCCGGGGGGGGGGGGGGGCGGGGGGGGGGGGGGGGGGGGGCGCAAGCTGTCGCGCAGAGGGATGCCCTCGACGTCAGTGGTTGACACGTCACAGCTGCCTTACGGGGAAGAGTTTGAATATGGCCCACTGCAATCGTTGGGTGCTGTGACGGCGAAGGGTAGGGCGGCGCCGGACCCCTCCATTTCCGTCCCCGCCGCTGTTGTGACGTTTGCAGCATAGCGGGCCGCCATTTCTGCACAATCACATGGATATCACTCGGTGTTTTAAAACAATCGCAGCCCGCGACTACAAATGTTTCCCGGTAGCAACAAATTAGACACGTAACTCTACACCTCGTGGCAGTCTTTTATGTGGGAAGTGTGGCAGGGAGTGTTATATTGGAAAAGTGCAGTGCCGGGGGCGAGTTCTATAAATACTTACCGTCTACTCGCAGCAAAACATCATCGAAAAACATGCCGTCCCCGAAGGAAACCATTCTCGGATGTCGCCTCAATCCCTCCCCCGCACACGTAGCCGACATAACCACCACTCGTCGAAATTAGAGTCGACTAGGTGCAGAGTGCGCTGAGAGGTATGATTACCTACGCCACGATTGAGGGTGGTTGACTGCACTGCGGGTCCCATCGTGTAGAGGTCATATATGTATGGTCTAGAAAAATACAGTCGGAACAAGACTTGTGAATCACGTCCGGGCACCTTTCGGGATGCATGTGTAGCCTACCTGCGGGAATCGTTGTGATATCGGACATTTGATTTTCCTCCCTACGCGCTTGAACTGCGCATTGACCGCCCAATGCGCCTCTTTGCGATGACATGGCAGATTGGCGCGTGCTCCCGAGATTTTCTATCATGTTGCCTTTGTACTTTACCAAGGCAACGCGGAAGTAAAGCGTGATAACGGCATGCGAGGATGTACGGACGTGCGGTCCGCAACCTCGTGGCAAGTGCAATAAACCTCGTGGCGGAATAGCGATGCACTCTTTTCCCTCAACCAAATCTACTCCGTACATACCCATTGAAATCATATCCAGGGCGGGGATACGAGGGCTACGTGGATTTGGCGAATTCGCGCGAGACAGAGATACTCCGTTTCCATTGGATGACATGTGCGATACGAGACAGAATCTTTGACAGCTGTACCCGGGTGAATAAATCTGTATCACGCTTGTTTGCGAGATGAAACCCAAAATTATTGCTTACAATGCGGGATGGATATGTTGTATTATGTTAAGGAGTGAATTGATTACAAGCCATTTTAGTTTTCCTCCGAGATAAGATAATTTCTCAAAAATAGGCATGGGACTCGAAATTACCCGGGTACCCAATACCCGGTTCCACGCCCTGCCCACCATTTGTAATTTCGATCGCCCGGAGTCTAGGCGTTTTGAACCTCGTCTCGGCCACGGCGCCCTTGCGGTGTTGGCATACGACCCGCCTAGTTCGGCTCGCTTGAGCGAGCTCCGTGACAAGTTCTTTGAGCACTACGACGCCGTTTTCCTCGTCGATGTGTGTCGCATCTTCGGCCTACCCTCTTCCCGCATCCTCTCTACTCTACGCTCCCCCACTGCTTATGCTTCTTGCCATCTCTCGGCTAAAGCTATGGGGGGTGGGTTCGCGTCGGCCGGTGTTGACATTTCGGATGATGCGTGGGCCACTGCTTTTGCTGGCCATTTGGCTCGATGCGGCGGAGATGCGTCGGTCCATACCGCTCACTCTTGGTTAGTGACGGCCCTTGCGGGAATAATCTCCGAGGTTTGTGGCGCACTCGGGGTCGGCATCGAGGTTCTCACGGATCCCACGATGTTTGTTCAACTCCCCAACGGCAACGACGGCCTCCCCGCGGATGTGGGTGTTTTGCACTATCACGGCATCCGAGGCTCAAAACTTGCTCTTGATACCGTGGTTTCCGGTTTGTTCCGCGTTTCTAGCCCCCCGTCTCCCGAAGTCGCTCTACGCCGGGCTAAGAAGACCAAGTTCGAGAAGAGAGAAGTTTTGGTGCGATTCATTTATGCGCGAGAATATAATATGACGCTGATGATGGGCAGAAAAAAATAATGATGCTGACGACCAGCCCTCGAGTGCATGTGCTTTGGATTCCGTGATCCTCTTGTCACTCTTGCCCTTTTGCTTCCCCTCCCTTTTCCTCTGTCCGTGCTCATGTTCTTCTTTTTGTAATCCAGTTGTTTTTAATGCAACGGCGCGCTGGGCCCATAATCAAAACAAGATGTAAATTACAAGGAACACTCGGCGAGGGCTTGGATTACATGAAGAACAACACGAACACGGACATGGAAAAGGGAGGGGAATCAAAAGGGCACGAGTGACAAGAGGATAATGGAGTCCAAAGCACAAGCACTCCAGGGCTGGTCGTCAACATCATTTTTTTTTTCTGCTCAGCATCAGCGTCATATATTCTCGTGCATAAATGAATCGCATCATCAATGCGGGATGAAGATATATCTTCTCTTTTCTTTTTGACTGGTGGCCTCCACTGCTTTGTTTTGTAAAACATTCTGGATATATATATCTTCTCTCATTCATTCCCGTACATCAGGGACTATGTATGTGTTGCACATACATCTAAAGTTGTTCCCGCCTCATATGGTTAGTATCGAATGTACCCGTACTGACAGTGTGCTCAACACGCGAGCTACAGATACAGGTAGCAGGATGAAATTTCATACAGTGGTGCGCGCCGGGATCATCACCGGCGGTGCTTATACTTGGTACCCCAACCAGTACATGAGTCTGTCTGTAATTGTCTCGCGGTGCTGGTATCGTGTCGTCGGTATCATCGCCGCCGAACTCCAGTGGAACAGAGCTCACATAGGAAAATGCGACAAGCCAAACTTGGTAGTTACTCAGATAAATTAAAAAACAATTTCTTACAAGAGAAGCAGTGGAGGCCACCAAGCAAAAAAAAAAAAAAAAAGGAGGAAAAAACCTAAGCCCGAGGAACAGGAAGGCATGCCACAGCACCAGCACTGCCCTCCTGAAAAGCGTCGCGGAGATAAGAACCCAGAGTGCCATGAAGAGCAGCAAAAAGACGTTGCATGAATTCTCGTCGCACATCTCCCAAAAAACGCCGAAACGGAAGAGAAGTAGATCGACGAACAAAATGCTGCATACGAACATAACTGTCAGAGCGCAAGGAACGAGAGTCAGCGGCCCCCATGCCAGGGAAGCGACGTACAACCACCAAAATAGCCAAGCGATCGACCAACTCAGCCGCCATTGGCGCCAACCGGCCCCCATCCTCCATGGCGAAGGGATAGTAGTCATGGACCGACTGAACCGAAGGCGTGCCAAGCAAAGCGGAAGTGCGGAGGTCCGCATCAAGTTTGCCTTGCTGAGCTCCCAATGCAAGGCTGCCAAGGAGTGGAAGGCGAGCACCTATACGAGGAACGTTGGTGTTCGTGCGAGCACTTGTAACCGTCACATCAACAACAAGATGGCGGTGCGGAGCCATGAAGTCCAACCAAACCACATCCCCAGGACGATCACGTGAAGCTCCCGACCGAATACGGCGGACCTCCAACCGCAAGTCCCGGCCCTTAGTAGTAGCCCCCGCTTCAAGCATGAACTCTTCAAGCACGTGGACAATGCGGTCATGGAGTTGAATGATATACCAAGAGCACGGGCACCGGGGGATATGGTCCATGAGCATAGCGGCTGTTGAGCGCTCACCCGACATAAAGATGCCCGATACCGTCGACGAAGATCCATACCCGCGAGATTCTGAAGGGGCCTCATTGCACCGAGGGCATTTTCGAACATGAGCGGCGCGCTCCGCAGTCAAGCCAAGCACCCGGTGGGCTGCCATCATATAGCAATCGGATGGCACCTTGAAACTGGACTCATGTGAAGCGAAAAAGAGAGCCAAAGCCCCGCGACCCGTACCCGAAGTCACCCTCATATAGTCCGGTGGGGAAGGTCTGCAGAACGCCAAGAGGTCAAGGTAGGCCCGGGCACGAAGAATGCGCGAAATGCCCCGTTGGATGTGGCCCCCAGAATCTCCCAAGCGAGTAAGAGCATCGGGAGTCGGAAGTTGTAGGCTAGTCACTTGGGTAGCGGGTGCCACTGCATTGTTGACCGTAGATACCACCAACTCGACATCGGGCCCGGCATAATCAGAAAGGTTTTGGTTCAGTGTGTTAGTCAAAACCACAAGCTCCAATTCCGAAAACCCGCCCACAGTGGAGATAGAGTCGTACGAATTGCGCAATTGGACCGCCCACGGTAAAGTAGAAGTGGCAACATTCAGTAGTTCCTGTCGGATGAGACCGTACAAAGAACCTAGCGACTCGGACTCGTAATCAGTAATCAGGTTGGCGAGGGTCGCAGTGAATGAAGCATAGTGAGCTGGTTCGGCGTCGAGCTCGAGGGACGGTACATTAAGCCCCCCAAACTCCGCCGGGAGGGAGAGTTGTCGTTTAGCACAATTCAGTTGATCGAGTGTTTGTGCGTCCAAAGAAACGCCCAAGATTCGATAAACTGCCGCACGAACGGCCCTATCTGCAGTAGCAAGGTACGGTCGGCAGATATCTTGGGGGAGGGTGCGGAGCAAGAAACCATAGCGGCGTACCGCACACGTGATCATCAAGCGGAAAGCGGCGTGAGTCCCTCCGAAGTCCGACATAGCAAAGCATACAATCTTGTCCAAGAGGAGTTGATGAGCCTCAACGGTGTCTTGCAGCCAAGAGTGAACATAGTTCTCGTTATGAGACGCTGGAGGGCCGTCTGCCATCGAGAAATCCATCGCCAAAGGGGCTCCAAGGTTACTAGTACCCGTAACAACGGGGACCATCCCCCGTATCACCTCGACAAGTTCAAGGGCCGTATCCGGAGGTACCATGCACGAAGATTTGATTGGTTGAACATTCGAGCAGACTTTCCCCATTTCCTCCGTAGCCACCGTAATCACAGTCGGGACGAAAGGCGTTTTGATCAAATACTTGCCATCATCAGAAAAGGCTTGGATCGCCGCTGAATCCTTGCACCGTTCTCCAATATTCCGGAGGGGGGTGCTTATCGCCAGGTTGAACAAAAGCGGGCCAAGAGGATCTCCTTGACGGACACCCGTACGAGATTGAACCGTGCCGTGTAGGAGCGAAGCATCGTTGGGGTCGAAGTAATACACCGTGGAGTCCCGTGAATATATCATCTCAACCAACGGGATAATGGGATGCAAGTCAGGGTTCTTGTACAGCTCCGCAAGGAAACTCCGGCGGGAGATGGTGTTGAAGGCGTTTTCCAAGTCCAAGCTTAGAAGGCTGCAATCAGGAATAGCTTGTAGGCCAATGCGAGTGGTATGAATGGCTCGCTCGATACCCGCTTTGGTGAAAACCGATCGTTGTACAAGGCCCAGGTGGTCGGCCGCGACAGTCGCTATCCGCGCTATGGCGTGACAATGAGCTAACCGCGACAAAACGCTGCCAGCAGCCAACGGCCGGACTTTAGGAGCCTCACCTCGAAGGCGAGTGGCGTCGCGGTCATCCCCAGTTTGCTTGTGAAGAGCCCACCCGGTTGCACTCGCCAGAAAATCCGCCGCAGCCTCGGGAATGTTTCCCGCCGAGTAGCGGTTAACCCACTTACGCCATGCCGGAACATTCAAGTCACGGACATGTTCCCATCGCCAGCCATCAACGTGGGGGCCTGACAAGCGAGGTGCTTTTCTCAAGACAAGGAGCATAGACTCCTCCCATATTTTGAGGCTGTCACTGTCATCTAAATACGTGAGGGGTGGGCGCGCCGGGGGGGGCAGAGGGTCGGGGAGATCACAGTCTGGATGGGGAGTACCGGGAGGAGGATGCAGCCGCTGAAGAGCGGCCAAAGCCGCGTCCGCGTCCTCCACCATTCCGAAGTCGGCTCCGTCTAGGGCCATCCGGGCCCGTCGCAACTGGCCAACTTCCACTAGCTCACGGGTCCGACGGAAGGCAGCACGGCGTCGGAGGTCACTTTCAGAAAGGCGAGTCGGTGGGTGGTGCTGCTCCCGTTGAGTGTTCTGGGCCCGGCGACGGCGAGAGCCCCCCCCACCCCGGCCCCGACCGCCGGGGCGTCTAGGCGCAGAAGCTCCCGTGCACGCACGTGCAAGCTCACCTCCATCTCGAATATCACGTAGAAGGGTGTCAATGCCCGTGAGTCCGTCCTCTCCGGACGTAGAGAACCAGAGACGGACTCGACGTTGAACCATGGAGCGGATGCGAGCACCGGTCGCCGCCGGGAACGGTCGGAGGAGGAGGCCGCCAAAGAGGTGAATTGCCAAAAAAGCTCTAGCAGCCCGAGAGTCCGTTGAGGGAAGGGAGGTCGCATATTCGAGGGTGTCTTGTAGGGCAGAACGTAGGTCGTCTCTCGCTGTCGCACAAACCCCTCGGGCCGCAGTGACAGGTCTGAACTCAAGTACACAAGCGACCGGGTCGTTGTCGGAGCACCATGAGGCAGGAGTGGCGGCCCGAGGGGGGGATCGGAGAGCAGCCTCTCGGCGGAGTGCAGCTGCAGATGAGGGCATAAAAGGTTGTCCATGAGGTATCGGGGGTCCATCATGTGTAGGGGGGGGAGTGAGGGGGGTAAGCTCCGGTTCGGCCCGGGGTGGGGAAGGGAGTGGAGCCAAGGGGGGGAGGCCACCCCAAGCAGGGGGGGGAGGGGTGACAGCCATTCGGAGGGGGCGTGATCCAATGAGCGGCGGCCGGGAGCTGCCAACATAGTCGTGGGGCAACATTGGAGAAACGGGAGCAGCCACACAGTGTAGGCATGGAGCGGTAAGAGGGCGAGCTTGGGTGGCAGATAGAAGGTGGTCGCCCGAGGCACAAAGGGAAAACAAGGCCGGAGAGGAGGTCGCAAGGTGGCGAGCTTGGCGACGGTGTGCGGAAGTAGAGGGGCCATTGCCAGTTATGAACATGTTCGTGTGTCTGGCGAAATTAGAGCGCCATTTACGCCTAGCAAACCGTATGCCACACGGAGCGCAAGTGTAACATTCCCCCCGCGACGGGGATAGAACACCCGATGCACTTAGGCCCGGTTCCGACCCTGAAGCTCCAGCATGGGCACCAACTGCAGCAACCGCATCTCGCCAGCTTCCAACAACATCATCTCGCCGCCAACCAGCTCCAGCCCTCCGCCCGGCAGCAGAAGCACTCTGCCCATTGGCACCAGTACCTGCTGGATCTCTCTGTCCAACAGCCCATGCCGCCGCAACCGGGCGCGGGTCAGCACAAGCAGGTGCAGAAGTACCACCAGCGGCCCTGCCACCAACCACATGTCTGCGCCCACAAGCACCATCACCAACACTAGCAGCCCGGCGCGAGCGAGCTCCGGCAGCCGCAAGTCCCATAGATGTAGCAGTTGCAGCAGATGCAGCACCACTCGCCGCAGTCCTCTGCTCATGGACGCTGGTAGCAACGGCTGAGCGCCAACCACCACCAATAGGTGCCAAGGGGTCTCCGGCAGCAACATAGCCAGCTCTTTGCCCATTAGGACCACCACATGTAGCACCTTCACTACCGGCAGCAGCGGCACTACCAGCAGCAGTAGCAGCAGCAACAACACCCCAAGTTGTAGCCCTCCGTACATCAGCAGCAGCGCGCTGTCCTCCAGTAGGAACGGCACTCTCCGCACTCCAACCAGCACCACCACGTGTAGCAGCATGAGCAGCTGCACCCTCCGTAGCAACACCAGTAACACCAACACCCCTAGATGCGGCTTTGCACACGCCATTCTCACCAGCAACAGTCGACCGCCGACCAACAGCCACAACATAAGCAGCATGAGCAACGGCGGCACCAGCACGACCATTATCTCGACGTCCGCCGGCTGCTGCAACAGCAACAGTTGTGCGCCGACCGGCACCAGCAACACCACCACCAACAACAGCGACGGCGGCACCAACACGACCAGTATCTCGACGTCCGCCGGCTGATGCAACAACAACAGCAACAGCCATGCGCCGACCAGCAGCACCACCACCAGCAACGGCGGCACCAGCACTACCAATGTCTCCACGTCCGCCGGTTGCTGCAGCAACAACATCAGCATCTATGCGCCGAACGGCACCAGCACCAGCAACAACAAGAGCAGCACCAACCCGACCAGTATCTCGACGTCCGCCGGCTGCTGCAGCAGCAGCAGCAGCAGCCGTGCGCCGACCAGCCCCAACAGCAGCACCAGCAGCAGCAGCAACAGCAACGGCGGCACCAGCACTACAAGTGTCGCTATGTCCGGCAGCTGCAGCAGCAACAACAACAGCAGCCGTACGTCGACCAGCACCACCACCAACAGCAGGAGCAGCAACAACAATAGCGGCACCAGCACTACCAGTGTCTCTACGTCCGCCGGCTGCTGCAGCAACAACATCAGCAGCCGTGCGCCGACCAGCACCACCCTCAGCAGCAGCAGCAACAGCAACGGCAGCACCAGCACTACAAGTGTCTCTATGTCCGGCAGCTGCAGCAGCAACAGCAACAACCGTGCGCCGACCAGCCCCAACACCACCACCATCAGCAGCAGCATCAGCAGCAGTAACGGCGGAACCAACACTACCAGTGTCTCTACATCCGCCGGCTGCTGCAACAACAGCAACAGCAGCCGTGCGCCGACTAGCACCACCACCACTAGCAGCAACATGAGCAGCAGCTGTGCGCCGACCAGCACCACCCTCAGCAGCAACAGCAGCAGCAACAACGGCGGCACCAGCACTACAAGTGTCTCTATGTCCGGCAGCTGCTGAAGCAACAACATCAGTAGCCGTGCGCCGACCAGCACCACCTCCATTACCAGCACCAACAGCAACGGCGGAACCAACACTACCAGTGTCTCTACGTTCGCCGGCTGTTGCAGCAACAGCAGCATCAGCCGTGCGCCGACCAGCACCACTCTCCGCAGCAGCAGCAGCAACAACAACAACAGCGGCACCAGCACTACAAGTGTCTCTATGCCCGGCAGCTGCTGCAGCAACAGCAACAGCAGCCGTGCGCCGACCAGCATCACCAGCAGCAGCAACAGCATCAGTAGCAGCAACGGCGGAACCAACACTACCAATGTCTCTACTTCCGCCGGCTGCAGCAGCAACAGCAGCAACAGCTGTGCGCCGACCAGCCCCAACAGCAGCACCAGCAGCAACAGCAACGTCGGTACCAACACTACCAGCGTCTCTATGGCAAGCGGCTGCTGCAGCAACAGCGGCAGCATCTCTACGCTGAAAGGCATCGGCAGCCTCCCTCGGACCACCGGCGGCAGGGGCAGCCCGCCGCCCACCAGCGGTAGCCCTAGCAGCTCGCCGCAGAGGAGCAGGTTTTTCCGACCGACTCGTAAGCGGGCGACGGACGGCGCAAGTGGCGCGCACGACAGATGCCCAAGAGCCACCGAGGGGGGGTAGAGACAAAGCAGAGCGAAGAGGGCGTCGCGCATTGTGACGAGGAGTAGCGCGGCGCCCCGATGCGGAGGTACCGACAAGGGATGCGGGGGGGGGGGACAGCAGACGACGCACGGACCGTAGCACGGGCCCGACGAGCAGCATAATCCCGACGGGGAGGTCCATACGCGGAGGACCGGGCGAAAGGGGGAAGAGGAGAAGGGGAAGCCAGTCGGGACGGCCCGGGGGCAAGAGGCGAAGGCCGGTCAATGGCCCGGTCGTCGGCCATAACGAGGCCCCGGGAGCAGCGTTGATCGCTACAAAACACGTAGAGCCACCCCCTCCTCAGCCTCCCCGCTACGAACAGGGAGGAGGGAGGGAGGGTAAGGAGCAGGCGGGGGCAACCTGCCTGAGCTCCGACGAGGTCCTCCGCCGCCGAGGTCCTCCGCCGACGAGGATGATGCGAAAAAAAAATGCGTTACTCAGATAAATCCTCCTGACGCTCTTAAGTTAGATATACCGTCCACAGTCGGGTAATCCCCGCAAGCGTGCGGCGGCTATGAACTGTGAGTACCATGTCAGTAGCAACTCGACGCATGTTACGAGGTCCTCGTACTGGTACCTACACATATGTACCTACCCGTTGTTCAGAAATACATACCATGGTACGCTTTGTGCTTCAACTACACATGGACGAGATGCAGACACGCACATAACCGTCTACATCGCCACACTTCGATAGAGAAGACAAGGTGTCAATCGTCACCAACAACCTTTTTCTACGCGGACATCCCAACAAGAAACTCAGAGACAAACAACTTAGATCTTTTTCAGTAGAGGAGCAAATTGGGAAACACAATTACAGATTAGAACTTCCACCGACAATATGCTTACATAATGTGTCCCATGTGAACATGAAATGAAATGAAATTGTTTACAACAATACCAGTATAAACTGGCTACTGTCTCTGGCCCCCCCGTTCAACGCCAATTAGTTACGGACTTATAAGCTGGAGTAGACCGTGAACCACTAATCCCAACCTCCCCATTGGCAATGACGATACCGTCTAAAGCATACACGTATCCAGTTTTTTTTTTTGATCTATACGTTTTTTTTTGGATATGGTATGAAATAAAAAATGTCGCTAGTCTCCACGATACGCGGCCTGCTCCAACCGCTGCGGGGTCGCTGATCAGCAAGGATGTTCAGCTTGAGCTGGTCGAGACGAACCCGCCTAACCTCCGCTCACGTGCGACTCCGGTCGTGCCGGAGCTAGGGGGGAAAGGCATGTGATATAACCCCCCTCGCTAAGGTCGTCGTCGGTCCCGTCTCGATCCGTGCTCAACCCCGCCCGAGGTATTAGCTGCTCCTCCCGACGCAGCGCGCCACCTAGCCGAGTCTTCTCTCCGTCTTCGGAGGCTGAGAAGAGAAAATAACTAGGTTGCATACGGTGTCCGGCTGGCTCTCCTGCCTCCGAGCCAGATTTTCTTATGTCCCATGTCCTTGTTCAATCTGTTTCCAACACGTATCTGATCGCGCTGTGGCCGTCCTTACCATCCCCCGGTGGTTTACGTTATTAGGAGGCCGCCTTTATGGGCATTGTGCCGTTACGATAACCCTAGGCACACTGCATGAGGCAACCTATTGATAACGAGGTACCGACTAGGGAAGGGGTTGGTAGAACACATGGATCGAGTCGCCGGTCCTCAAAAGATGGTGGGTGCGGGATTTTTTCCAAAACCCCCCGTACCGGGCTTTTCCGGCGGCGGGTGATCCTAAGGACCGCCGCCGCCGCTCCTCAGGCTGCGACCCATCTCCGTCATGCGTAGCATCCGGCCTCGCCCCCAGGGAAGACCTAAGGCTCTCGCATGGGTGGCGACTGCTAGCGAGCGCCGTGCCCTAGCGCTGCTCCCCAGCTCTCCGCCATCTCCAACACCCTCGTCTCTCCGCCGGTCCGTCCGTACCCTTCTTCGCCAAAAAATGTTTCGCAAATGCCGCTCCCGCCCCATCGTCGGGAGAGTATCTGCGAGTATTTGGTCGCGGAAAAGACATATCGGATTGCCCGAGCGGGAGATCCCTCTGCCGGTGTACGGATATTATGTTTTTCCAAAACCCCCCGTACCGGGCTTCCCGACAGTTGTTGATCCCGCGGATCGCAACTGTCGGCACCTCATTTAGCCCCCTACCGTGCAAGGCCTAGCACGGCTACATGGTTACCAACGCCCACCGCGTGGAGGTAGAGGTAGGTGCCGACGGGCCTGCGAGCGCACCCCTCTCCGGGGCCGCCGCCGCGGCGCCGCCGTAGGGCGCAACATGTGAACAATTTACGACCGTGCTCTACCGCTCCACTACGACCATATGTCCCGGTGATTGTTTCCGAAGGAGACGACGAGGAGTTCGACGTCTCGCACATCTCTGTTGTGTGCATCAAGTCATTACCTGGACGTCGAGGCAAATATTTGCTCTTCATGACGCACTTCAATGATGACGACATTCCACTTGTCTGGCACCGGGTGAACGAGGTTCATCGAACAACGGCGTTACCACATTTCTTGGAGACGCCCCAATAATGACACGAACTTGCCAAGACTCAGGCGTACATCGACTTCATGCACGTTCACCCACCGCGCATTCTTGAGTCCCGGTAACTGCTTCAGTAAAGGAGCTTAGACCACGGAGGTCTGCCTCGCGGCATCCTCACAACCTCAAGAGGGGGAGGGTACGAGTGTCTCCCTATCTGCCTTCTGCCAGAGCGAGAGCTATGTAGGGTGGCCCAAGGGCCACCAATTCCAAATTCTGTAAGTGATCCACATCTTTGGCATAAGTGAGCCCCAACATAGCTTAAACCTCTTTTCTTCTTTATATTATTTGCTTGGTGGCCTCCACTGCTTTTTCTTGTAAAACAATTTCTATAACATTCCTATCCAATCGTGATTTTGACGATTCTTCGCCAAACAAAGCACACTCTCATTACAGCACAACACGCGAATACAGGTAGCAGGATGAAATTTTACAGTGGTGGGCGCCGCGGGATCATCACCGGCGGTACTTGGTACCACTACCAGTACATGAGTCAGTCTGTTGTCTCGCGGTGCCTGGTATCGTGTCGCCGGTAGTATCATCGCCGCCTCACTTCAGTGGAACAGAGCCCACACGGCTATGTTCAGGGAAACGCAACATGCCAAAGTCGGTAGGTATATTGAGACAAACCCTTCTGACACTTTAAGGTTAGTTATACCGTCCACTGTCGGGCTGCGCCCCTGACCATCCCTGTAAGCGTGCTGGGCTGTGAACTGCGAGTGCCCTGTCAGCAGCTGCAACTCGACGCCTGTTGAAAGGACCTCGTAATTTGTACCTACACAACTGTACCTACCCGCTGTTCAAAAATTACAGCACAATCCCGCGAAGTCGAGGTCACGGTGACCACCACCTATACTCGTTCCAGTCCGCGCACCCAGACATTTATCATTTTTCATCTGACGCTAGCTGCAAACTCTCGCTCGCAGGCTTCTTCTGACACCTAGAGTGCAGGTGCAATTCGGCGGTACCCTACCGTAACATGCGGTATTTGTTTTCTCCGGCAAATCTGATCGATCACAGATGTGAAAATTTCATCAATAGCTGTAATCATTTTTAAAATATCACTTAAAACCCGCCCTCAACCGGCGACTGGGGCTATTATCTGCCGCCAACAGCAGCTGTTCACCGCCGGCAACGCCTTCGAGCATATACCGGCCATGCCCCGCAGTACGTAGCTCCTACATCACGCTGGCTATCTCTGGTGAGCATCGCTTGAAACATGGCGTCCCAATATTTCATCAGTACCCAACTCGTTAAGTTGAGCTGTATGTGACTGATCCCCTCAGCGGCCGTACCCGTAGTCCGTAACGCACCTTCGCTCGTTACTCGCCCACTCACGTTATTATTGTTGAAAACCGAACACCACCCTTTCCGGATGCACCCATAACTTGAATCTTATCGCGCTGTGGATACTTTGTGGCAGGGGCGGGAGGTTGGGGGGACCAGGGCACCATGGGGGTGCACCACCCACTATATTTCCTCGCTGTCGCGACACGAGCTTGTCATCGTCTCTGCTTTTGTGACCTCCGCGGATGTTGCGACAGTCCGAAGCAGACGCCACCCTTCAGCCCCTTCGACGACGCCGGGAAACGCGGCAAGGTGAGCAACACCCGACCCATAATGTGCTGCCTCTGACAGACAGTAACTGGGATAGAGTATAACCAGCTTCTTATTGTATTCAGAGCTCGTCGCTGCTCGAACATGGCGGAACCGCGTGGCGGCTTGGAGTAGACTCTGACTCGTCGCCGCCAGAACCAAATACAAAAACCGTCATACTGCGGAATATCGACCCCCTGTCTGCCGGTAGACGAGGTGGGACGGAGGATGGATCGAGTGCAGGCACGGGCACGTCAAGGGTATCTACAAGTAGTGGAGGGGTTGGCTCACCGGCGGGGCTACTGTCATCATCTTCGCGATCGGCGGAGCGCCGGCGACCGATGTCTACGACGTCGGCTTGGGAGGAACTTCCGAACATTATCATGGCGAAAGTGCTATCCGGATTGGGATCTAGAGATCAGGCTGCCTTTAGGCGTGTCTGCAAGTCTTGGAATAATGCACACAGTGATAATATGGTGCGTTTTGGTGCCCTCCCGCCCACCGTATGCCGCCTTTGTCGCCATTTTCAGTATTTAACAATTGCAGCATCAGTAAACGGGAAACCGACGACTGGACCAAGTGTCGAGTGGATTCTCGTTGTCGATTCTCTCCCCTTGAGTACGCTTATAGACCCTGAAACGTGCCTCCAGTGAGAAATGAATCATGTCAGTCGCACGTCTGTATTTTGTGGCGAGTTTGAAAACCGGCGCAGGTTTTTGTTAAGTCATCATGGATTGCCAAAATTGCTACCTGATGTATACGCAGAAAGTGATACGCCCTGGTCAGTTCGACCCTGGGGTCGTCAGCGCTCTATTTCCTATGCTCCTATCCTTGGACTTGTCTCGCTGCGAGACGGAGTGGCGGACCGCTGCTGGGTTGGCCTCCTTGACCTTATTCACCAGTCTCAAGGTGTGTTTGAGAATGAGCACAGGCCCTCCAGCACCGTAAAAAACTATTCAAGGTTTTATTTTGTAGGTTTTTTCTGTAGGGGTTTCTTTGCGCTATTTTCCTTAAAACTGTCTTCTTTATTTTACAAATGAGGGTAAATCATATATTTCAGGGGTAAAAGTCTCAACAAGGTTGGTTCATATGTTTTTTTCTGTGGGTTTCTTTTGGATATTTTCTATAAATTGTCTTATTTATTTTACAAATAAGGGTAAATAAATAATATACTTCCTTCTTGAAATTTTCTTTATCAAGAGGTACAGGTAAGGGACCCGTTTCATGCCCTAGAAACTCTACCCGTACAAGGATATCATTCCGGTTTTCCATCGGCGTTTCTCTGCGCTGTGATAACTCCATACCAGAATCGGTCTTATATATCAGAATTTGGCCTTTGGGATTTTTCCCCTCCTTCCTTTATTTTGCTAGGTGGTTTCGCTACTTCTTTCTCTTAAAAAAAACAAGTGATTACATTAGAATCGTTTCAGAGTTGAATGTCCTTCCTCATTGTTTCCCTTTGATATTTTTTGAAATGTTGCTGCTAAGTAGTAATTCTGGCGCTTGTTATACTCTCTTCTGCGCAGTCGCTCAATCTCAGCGGTTGGAGTGCGGTCAGCCTGAGCACAGTGGTAGCGATGCGGTCGATGCCGGCATTAACTACTGTGCGACTCGTGAGGTGTCCTAAGCTTGGGGAGACGGCGCTAGGGGAACTGGCCGTCCTGCCGCGACTGGCTTTACTGTCCATCGCCGAATGCCACGGCGTGAACGATCAGGGTTTATCGCGCTTGGCAGCCGCGCCGTGCCTAACTTCGCTCGACCTCGGGTAAGCCTGCTGCGTCGCTCTTGAGCAGTGAGTACTGCCGCTTTCCAAATTTCAATTCATAGGTCCGTGTCTTTCTGCATCCGTAGGCGCTGCATCCAGGTCACCGATGCTGGCGTCGCCGCGCTGACGGCGATGCGGAATTTGATGATCTTGAATCTCGGCGGCTGCCTCCGGATCACGGACACTGGCGTCGCCTGCCTCTCTCGTGTCAGGTTGCCCATCCCCTGGCCCACTCTCACAGCACAGTGTTGCAGGCACGGTACGGCAGGTTAGGGTACAGATCCTGTTATTGACAGTGCTTAGCGATACATCTTGCAGGTGCTACTCCAGTATATTTGAAGCACCGATATATGAATTGGATGAAATCTTTTAAAACCTCTCTAAATTATACCAAGTAGCAAGGGTAGCGTTACCATACCTCTACTAGAACTTTATTTTAAGTAAGCAATACGTTGTTGGTCGGAGGACGCGTCCCAAACATATCTTGGGGCTCCACGTGTCCTTGGACCCACGGCACGCTGTGTTGCTACGACAGTCATAAATAACAACGGCGGCAATATCATCGTCCCTCCGATTATTAGCGGGCTTACTAGCTTGGCAATCAAGTTAATATCTGTTGTTATTATGATAATTAATATTTGTTGTTATTATTCGAGTTCGCGATCTTTCATCTCAGAAAAGATAGTGGTGGCATCCGAGGCCGGGGGGGGGGGGTGCTCCCTTTTCAAATGATTGCTTTCCTGAAGTACCCGTACATGTACGTCTAGTTGCCTCACCCTCCATCTCCCCACTGAACCCTGAAACTGTAAACCCTATCTTCCAAATGTCCCATATAAATTCCAAATGCTATTGTTGGTTTCCTGCTGCAGTGCTCATAACCTGCCCTGGAAGGATGTCAGCTGCAGTACGTAAGCAATGGATTGGGCAAAATAAGATATATGTATAAACGAGGACTAAGGATCCTTACTTACTTACTTACTTCCTTACTTAAAACACCCAATGATTTATTTTTTTAACGAGGGGGGGGGGGGGGGGGGGTGTCATCCAAAGCCACAAATATAAATAAACTTTATTTATCGCTTAAAGCCCTTTCATTACCCCCTCCTGTTTTCTTTATTTGCGGCGATTATCGATTTGATTAAAGTGTTCTATTCTACAGGTACCTGCGGTATCATGCTTGTATTACCGTTAGAATTACCTGCAGGTAGAGTGCTGATGCTGTCGCATGCCTTCCAGTTCCTCGGGCTTGGGCCTGTGGGGTTTTCCCCTCCTTGCTCCTTTTTGCTTGGTGGTTTCCACTGCCTTCTCTTGTAAAAACATTCGATCATCAGTACGTAGAGCCTGATATCTTAGATAATTCATGAATCGTTTTTACCAGACAAAAATGCCGAGCGCCACTTTTTCGATTTTACGAACATGAATATATGAATTACAAAGAAAGCGGTAAAATCAGACGCAAGGAAGAAGAAATAAAAAAACATTCAATTTTAAGCTCTGGCAAGCAACCGTAGCTGCACAGCCCTGCTGCAAGGCGTCACGAAGATAGGAACCCAGTATTTTGATTCTTCTTCATTCTTCGATACATACTGCTTGATAACAAGCACGCAAAGAAAGCAAACACGAAGTTACTAAGATTATTTTAAAGCAGATGAAAATAATGGGGGGACATTCACAACGGGGTCACAAAAGCGTCACAAAATGATAGCTATGTCAGGGTCATTCGTTGATGTTTGAAGCGCAATTAAAGGGTGCTGATAACGTTAAGTTTAAAATCAAATTCATCGAAGCTGGTTTTCTCGCTGTTTTCTTCTAAAAATAGGATATGTGTGTACAACTGTGTGTTTTGCTCGGTGATTAGACTAAGAAGCTGGATTATTTGTTTTGCGTGGGATTTTGAAACAATTCACTAAGCGTCGATGTCCATTTATAATTAATATGTAAGTAACTGTGTGAATGAAAAACTCGTGCACGCCACTAACAATCCCCCCTTTCTCCCGTTTTTGCTCGAAATTGATTTACACAGCTCGTTGGCCAGCCTGCGTCTCGCCGGTTGTAGTCTGGTGACCGACTCGGGGCTCGGCTGTCTGGCGCGTCTGATGAACTTGAAGCGCATCAACCTAGCGGGTTGCAGGTGCGAGACGCCCCACCGAAACACCGTTTGTGTCCCCTTTCCAGATTTATACAAATCCTAATTGTTAATCCCCGTTTCTTTTTGCAGTATGGTGAGCGATGCGGGCGTTGCGGAGCTGGCTTCACTGAACGCACCGACGAACATCAGTTTGGCAGGATGCAGGTACCCAGATATAGTACCCCCGTGGTTCAGCAATTAGTCAATGCCTATCAGGCAGCCGACCTTGGTCTTACAATTTGATAATCAACCAGCGGCGCGTGGCTGAGCTCGAATGCCTTTGCTGATTTTTCATTTATTTATTTCCACTCTTGGTACCTATATATGATTTGATATATTCTGAACAACCAGCCTTAAGAATGGATTTGCTTTTTGTACTTATACGCACGCCGCCCATTATATTATTGGGTCGCGATACTAAGAAAATTACCAAAGCCAGTACCAGAATCATTCCTGAAAGACGGATACACATCGATATCATCGTCTACCTGTACAAACGCGCAGAACTTGATTTTGAGCCTATTGCTCATGAAAACCAAAATGCTGGCGCCCATCGAGTATTACACCGACAATGCCTTCCGTATTCAATGTGTTCAGAAAGAGATTGTTAATGCGCAGAGGAGATCTAGTTTGATATTGTTTTTTGTGGGCGATGGTCCGCTCAAGCTATGCTTCAATTTTGAAGGCTGCGGCCAAAGGACAAAAGCTTAGATCTGGGCTTTGGGGTTATATTAGGGTTTTTCTTGTGAATGTCAAACCCTGATGAATTACTTGATGGCCTTCACTCAAGCAGTGAATGTTCCAAGTACCCGTACTGCTTTGGTTTAGGAATGATGAAATGAGTGAGAAATGAATTAAAGGGAATGATGAAATGATTGATCCTTTCCTAATTCCCTTTTTCTCTCGGAATATTATGACAAACAAGCAAAGACATGCGCAACCTAAAAATCAACCTAACGCATTTTGATTATTAATACCGTTATTGCGACTGTGGAAAACAGACCAAAATTATTACGATGAATGTCACACGGACCCAAAGAACCTTCAAATATCAGCTTTTCAAAATTCAATTTATACGGAGGAATGATGATTGTTTACTTGATTTGCGGGAAACCTAACAATACAGGAGATGCAAAAACACCAAAGCAAGCAAGAATGAACAAGAAAAATAAGATATGCGTATTCATTTGCAATATGTATGGACGAATAACCTTTATTGATTGTTAGTGTGCCGCTAGTTCGACCTAGTTTGGTTGAGGGTTTCGCATCGTAGTCACTCATCTCGTTTCATGTCCCGGTTTGCCATCCAGGTGGGTCTCGGACGCCGGCGTCGCCACCCTCGCCCGCCACCTCCCCATGCTGGCCAGTTTGAACCTCACCTACTGCAAGCTCATCACCGATGTTGCGCTACATCACCTCGCGCACCTCCACGACCTCCGTTCCCTCGTACTCGACGGCTGTCGGCAGATCAGCGACGTCGGCCTTGTGGCGGTCGCCAAGCTCCGAGCGCTTAAACTACTAACTCTCGCAGGCTGTCTTCGAATTACCGACCGCGGCGTCGCCGCACTCTCGGCCCTTCACTGCCTCACCCACCTCGACATCAGCGCCTGCAGTAGCGTCACCGATGCCGGGCTCAACTCGCTCTCGACGCTGCCGCTCACTTATCTCGACGTGACGTATTGCGATCGAGTAAGCGAGGCGGCGGTGGGACACATACGGGCTCGCAACCCTTCGCTGCACGTCCGACAGCTGGACACCCGATGACGAACCTACTCTATACGGCGCGTCAATGTCGCGCCTAATATAGCTCACATCGACGCGCTTGTGGAAATTGCGCACGTAAGCTATTTTGCAGCTCAAAAATTGCAATTGCGTTGTTGGTATTATTGAAAATTCCTGTAGTGCGGCTGAAATCATTTTAACAAGGCATGCGAATTACGCGAAAGTCGGTGCTATAGAAAGATGTATTAGAAGAAGCGATACTCGTGGGCAAAAGCGACATTTAACTGCTTGCTAATAAGATACATGTGGAGTGCTATGCATTTTCACGGGGGTGGATGCTGCATGTCCAGTGCAGGGCTAAGGAGGGTCGTACTGAGTTGTCTTTGTTATTTTCGTTCGTTGGGATGACGAATGGCTATCGGTGTTCGCGCTCTTCGTTTTTTCGTCACCTGCCGAGTGTGTACGCCTCGACAATAAAACACAGTTACAAAAAACTCGGAAAAGCTCGCAATGATTTAATTGCGCGAAGAGTCATAGTCAGCGCGCTGACTGTGCCTACTAAAAGGAATACCCCATAATATGAGCTGTCATTAAACTGGTCGCGTTGGATCATCGTTGAGTCTCTGACGAGCCGAGGGTAATGCACGCAGCCACGAAACAGCGCCGCGGGTCCCTTATTGGTGATGAGCGTATTCTAATCCTTGGAATGTGCGAGAGAGACTTCATTAACCCGTTTCAGTACGCGAGACGGGACGAGGCGCGGATCCCGAGTTCGCTTGACTTTGCGCGCGGTGCCGCCTCGTCCCGTCCCGCAACAACCGGATCCTCGTCAATAACCCGTGTCATGACGATCCGCCGCATCTCCTAGCGCTGTACCTAAAACATATTACTCTCTTCCCACAAAGTCCGTTACCAGTGACATTGGGCTTTGGACGATGGCGACTATTCATAATTAAGGTTTTCGGGTTTAAATTATAGACTTTTACTCGTTAAGGTTAACTACTCTATTGACGTACCTGAATCAAGACTGTCAATGAGTACAGTAAATATGACAGTTACAATACAGGACTGATGTAAATGTAATTGATTTACAACATTTACCGCTAACGCGCTGTGAGGCTGCTGTCTAAGGGCCTCCTTGCATATGCCATCCAGGACTTACAGCATGAAATTTAGGCCAGCATCCCTAATCCTAGATATTCCTAGGGACTAAGTCAGTAAAACCGTATATTCCGGCGGGGCCGGAGGATGAAATACAGTGCATTACATACTGCTCAAGTCCCGTGGTGAAATCCTTAAAATCCCCCATCGCCGCGGAAAAAGAAACAGCCTACATTTGTTCTATAGCTAACTCCGATCGCCTTGCTAAGGGATTGGCTTGCTAGTCCCCCTCTCTACCCTCACCCGATGTTGGCACACCTCTTGGAAGGAACGGTTAAGGCAATCGAAGACGTCCCACCGTTGGCATTTCCTTCCGGGGTGAAGGTCGAGGGGCTTGTGTTAATCAGAGTGCGCCACCGGCGGAGTGTGCGGTCACGGGGGGGGGGGGGGGGGGGGGGTTGTTGTTGATCCGCGGGGGATGTCGTCCGGAGATATGTCCGCTGTTGCGGACTCGGAGGGAGGGGACCTTGGCCACTGGGGTGTGGAGGCGGTTGGAGGATCGCACATGTTGCCATTGGGTCGTGACGGGGGTGGGGTTCCTTTGGTTCGGGTTCCAGTCGTCACCCGTTGTTGGGTCCTCCTCCATGTCCATAGGTTGATCGTCCGGCTTACTCTTCCCCGGGCGGTTGTTATTGAGCTGATCCGCGTTGTTACCGTCGTCGATGGCCCTTGGGGAGGTGAAGCTCTTTGTCGGGTTGCCGTAGTCTAGCGCTCTAGCTAGCTGTGACATGTAGACGGAGGAGCATGTCGACAATCTCGGCTAGGTAGGTCCAGTGGTTCACAAGGATGATGAGCTTGGCCGAGCCTCCTATGAGGCCCGAGCCTAAGGCTCGAGCCGTGCGCGTTTAGTAGGGAGACAGAGGCGAAAATGATCTTGTAGTGTCGTTATGTGACGTGGTGTTGACGCGGACTGATGTAGAATATGATGGTAGCTATACTGTGTTGTAGTTACTAATTAGACGAAATGTGGGATATGAACAGACACAAGACAACTAAACACGACCATCTGCCCAGGCCCCAAGGGAACGCGCACTTTCTCCTATGAGGGCGTCGACAATGTCCTCATATTCTTAGGTAACGGCAGAGCCCCACAAGGGCTTCGCCATTATATTATCATTAAAGAATAGAAATGTACTTTTCTGCGCATGAAAGTTATATGCTCTTACTGCGAGGCAACCTTTTTTGTAATTCACTTCCTTGTTCAGACTCAACAGTCTCGGCCACTTCTCGCATTACACACGCACCCTGCCTCAATATTTAGCTTCGACATACTTCCCATCCTTTTGGTCCACGTATTCTTAACATGGAGCAAAATCATTGTTTGGGGTGCATCACTTATTAAGGACGAGACGGGAGAGACGCCGTGGTGCACGTCATGGCTCCGATATGACGTAGGAGGGTTTAAGGGCCAGCCGCGCGCGCGTTCTTTAGGACTCGGTATAGTGCTTGGGGAGCCACAAAACTTGGAATGTCCCCGCTCGCGCAAACTCCCGATATCGGCGACGAAACAACGTTTTGGGGTTTCTATTCCATCTTGGGAGTATGTGGTTGTGATGACATGTACCATTGAGATGCTCGGTATATAGGTCGAGGCTGTGTTCCACCCGCCCCATGCCATTTGCTTGATACCGAACTACATCACGCTTTTCGCTATTTTGAGACCTTCCTTCAAAGGCCAACAACCCACGTGCCGCCATGCTCTAAGAATAAGCCAATCGCCCCTCATGCAAAAGCATCCCCGGGTCGTTCTTGTTTGTGTTCATTTCCTTACATATGCAAAACAAAATGAGTAAGGAAGATGTGCAATTTGTGGAAATG
>JAPMLY010000570.1:35000-40000 GCA_026401115.1 Tetraselmis chui
AGAACACACCCTTTCCCAGCCACACCTTCCGCGGCACGAGTCCACTGAAACCTCCTCGAAACGCATTTTCATTTTGTGTGCTTAGGAGTGCCACTCCTAAGAATTCTTTTTCCTTTTGGTTTATTGCTATAGCTAACGACCTCTTCGTGCGGCAGCAATTTTTTAACTCACGAGGGACCTTTCAGTCACGAAGTGTGTCGGAAGAACAGGATAACCCTAGGGTGGCGGTGCGAGTCTGAAGTAGCAGGGGGGGGGTCGCACCCCCAGAGGACTCCGCCTTAGATTTGGATTTCGAGGTTGGTGGTACCGGCTCAACAGCTGAGCCCCATACTGCATCGGAGGCCTTCTTTGGGGGCGTGGCGCTGTTCGAGTCCGATTTGGGCGCCGCCGCTGTAGCGGTGCGCAGCCGGTGGACGTGATGGGCTGGCCGGGTGCGCGGTCGCGGGGCAGAGGGGAGCCGCAAGGCGCTGTTACCGGACGCCGAGCGAGCGTTGACGGATGTGGACTTCATTTGTGTACACGTTTGGGCGGCCATCCTGACAGGCTGGGAGGATAGCAGGGCTGTGCTTATGTCGGGCGATGGTTCCGGCGGAGGGTCGTGAGCGAGGGTGGCGAGGGAAATGGTTGCGGAGCGGATGTGTGCATGCGTCATCATAGACTGGGGTAATGTCAAATTAGACTCCACATATTACCGCGATCGTAGTTATACCTGTCCATTTTCACGTATATGTATTATTCAGTAAATATGTACTATTCAGTACATCACCCGCATCACAAGCAGGAGGATATACTTCCTCAAAGTACAGGTAGGGAGCCACCACTATGCATACCTCGTCATCAGAGATATATTTCTGATATATGTTTCGGGGATTAAGCAAGAAAAGTGCCGGGTAGTTAGGGTTTCCCTCCCTGCTTGTCTCTTACCTGTACACAGTTTAAGGCCGGTTCTTAGATGATCTTAGCCACCATCCGCGAAAGATGAGATATTAAGCAAAAGGACCAGTAGAGAGGCATATAAGTATACCGCCGGTAGAATACCGCGCTAAAAAATCATTTACACTAGGGCAGGTTGCCAAATATTTCATTTTTTTTACAGGTCACAAAAAACCCTAAAAAAATCTGATCAAAAAACGCGCAAGACGATGATGGAAATAAATATAGAATTGCTGCTGCTCCGCCCCGTGGCCAATATACATGTACGTGTAAATGTACATGTACATCTAGGTCACGTTATTCTGCGATTCATGCGTGATTGTCCACGTCAGCAGCATTTGTTTGTCTTTTGGCCATATTGATGAAAACTAAATGGATTACACGAAGAACAACGCGAGCACGGACATGAGAAAGGGGAGGGGGAACAAAAGGGAAAATATTGATAATCTTTCGCGGATGGTGGCAAAGTTCACCTAAGAACCTAAGGGAAAATAAGTTCACCTAACCCCCTTCCTATACAGACTTTCATAACGGCCCCGGTCCTATACAGTGCGAATGATAAGTTACCATTCCGTCATCACTGCCTCCATGATAGCGGATTCGCGCGGGAACCGTACCGGATAGCGCACCCGGCAACGCCCGCACTCCGCATCCTCCACCAAAACCCACTTGCCGATGGACACCTCCTCCGCCATGTCAACCGCAGCGACTCCCGCCCCGCCCGCACGACACCAAAGATAAGCAACGAACTGTGGGATTACGGTGGCGTAGGGGACGAGGACGACGAGCTGAATGCGGGTGATGGCGGGGACGGCAGCGTCGGCGAAGCCTCCGGAGATGCCGGCGGCGAGGACGCTGCCAGCGAACAAGCATGCGAGGACGTCCCCACTGCAAACGAGAACGCCCCCACGGACAGCATAGACCCGGAATCTGACTTCTTGTTGGTGAACAACAATGCCGGTGATGGGGAGGCAGCTGATGGCGGCGACGGCGGAGGCCGTGGGCGAGGCCGCGGGCGCGGGCGCGGCAGGTGCCGAGGCAAAGGGCGCGTAAACGGTGGCGACGTTGTAGACCGTGGACGTCGCCGTGCAAGTCGTGGCGGTTCTATCGCTGGAGAGTCGCGCTTGTCATACTAGAACGGGGTGCGACTCGTGCATGTTGTGACAGAGGACGCCGATGCCTTCCGCATGATCACCGACAAGCAAGAGAGGCATGAGTTGGACATTGGCAAGAACCCGTGGGACATAATTGCAGAGACATTCAACAAAGCTGATTACAAGCATGAGCCCCATAGAGTTGTTGCATCCCGTAGGCGGATCCGGCATATTACGGATGGATGGACATTACGTTGCATGGCATTGCGCATGTTTTCATTCCTTTGCTAGCGTACCCTAGCTAGAGCTTGCGCACACGGAGCAACAAAAGCCATCGTGAAGTTCGAGTAATGTCGCTGCGGTGCTGCACCCTCACGTACCCCCGGCACGTAAAGTGCACACAATAACTTTTGCACGATCGCCGAAAGATGTCCCGTTTTTGAACCCGAGGCCAAGTGGCTCTGCGGCACAAAGTACAGATGACCGTTTCGTTGAGGATCTAACGGTCGAGGCGTAAAGCATATAACGACGTGAACGAGGTAACCATATTTACTTTAGCCTAGTGTAATGGAGAGAGGAGACAAATCCTTTTGAACTTTTTGTGATTACATTTCGCTTTAATACTAACAACAATATATCTAATCTCCCTCTCAGATTGCCTTTTGATTTGTGTCGGCGGTGTATATGTAAAGAGGAAAATTGACAAACACCGCTCGAGCGCATCCGAAATGGTACCGGTCATTCGATCGAATCCCACGATTTTCACCTCAGGCCGCTAGCACTTCATTTCAGCCGTTTCCGGCAGATGCCTAGCACCCCGGTGTAGCCCGACATCACCTCCTCACCATTAACAGGCGCACTGCCGATAACTCTACAAACAACTGCGTATACGTACATGACCCCACCTAACAATGCAAGCTGGAAGTGAAGGATTCGCCATGCGACTACATTGAGAACACCCCCCCCCCCCCCTTGGCCCCGTCACTACGAGACGCCGCCCACGCGCACCCCCAAAGCGAAATCCCGGTATATGAATTTTTAAATTTCCAAACTAAATCCCCAACGGACGCCCCTTGCTAAGATCTCGTCCCGTTGTCTTACTACGTGGATGGCATTACGAACGAACATTATGACCGCGTCTTTTACTCCTCGAAAGGCCATACGCTCAATCGATTTATCCTACCGCCCCTCTCATTGGGCAACAATACTATATAATGAATTGATTGCCGCCTCTGTCCGAGCTCCCACATCCCGATGCTCAACTCCGGTCACCACTCCATCATTTTGCCCCCAGAAATTAGTATAGATATCCTTGTGGCGGCCTCTTTGTGCTTCAACCACCTCCTCAACGATCAATAACAGCCTCCCGCCGGTGTCAATGCGCCGCTCTAACCATTGTAGCAACCCCACACTTAGATAGGTAATTCATAATAGATAGGAGATGCATAGATCGCATCAGTGTGGACACGGACGTGCGCGGCGAGTAAACTCGGGCTCTCAGTTCCTCATCGACGCCTAGGAAGGGCAAACCGACATAGCGACGTCGTTTGGCTACCTTGGTTGTTCATTTCTTGCGGTGATTGTTGACACCATAAATTTCATGGAGACCGGAAGGAACACAGCTAGGGTGCATGCCCTTGTGCTTAGGAATAGGTGTAGCCGTAGGCGCTTACCCGGGGTTGGGGGGGGGGGGGGGGGTGTCTACAAAGGATCTCTATGAATAAAGGCATAAATTGCATATTACGCAAAACACGAAGTCATTTCCACAGTTGAGTATTGGTATTTGCTCCTCGGACCCTTGACTATGGTTGCACAATGTATTCATCCGGAGAAGCGCACTTTTTTTTAAATGATATCTTGATCACAAGAAATCCACGATAACAATGGGTGGCCCTTAATACGACAGCTATACAACGACTCCTGTATATTTTGTGTTCAGTTTCAATTTCAATTGATAGACTAGCCTAAATGTTTGATATATTAGTTTTGGGGGGCGCATGTAGGGTTTCTGTGGTCTAGGGCGATATACCGTTTGCACGCATGTGGATGTCTAAGTTGAACATGCTCGAGTATGGTGCACAGGCAGAACATGAATCACATGTACTACTTTCATATGGCACTGTCATATATGTAGGTATACATACGATAATAAACGCCACATCTGATTAGCGGGGGATGCACGGCACGAATGTAATGTGCGCGGTTTTACGCATTGCATGATCACTGATCCGTAGGCGGTTCGGTGCAATGCATATGTATGTCAACAGCTTCACAACTATAAACATTCCATTCAAACGAAATATGAGCGAGCGAGCACATACATGTCAATGGCAAGGTGTCTTGAATTCGTGTGTGCAAATTCACATTTTAAGCTTTCAAGACGTCATCAACCCATATCTAGTTCAAGGTCGCCGTCAACCATACGACATCTCGTTAGTTGTGAGGACAATGTGAGTCAGATACATCAGGCTCACATCACGCAGTATGGAGTAGGAGGGGGGCGGGGGGGAGTGGTGCCAAGTAGATTTTTTTCCCCCTCATCATCCACGTTCCTTTTTTTTGCGACTACCTATGATATATTCGACGACAAAATCATTTTGTGTCTGAATATTGACATGTGTTTTCGAAAAGACTTCGCCGCTGCATATACTTGTTCCGTTGCGGCTCATTTTTTCCGATCTCTCAACACCCATCTCTTTAGACTTGTCGTGTGTGCGCGCCTTTATTGTGGTGGGAAAACAAAGACAAAACTGATTTCGGTATTATTTAAATTTTTGCCCCTGGCAACAAGGGCCGCTGCGCTTTTTTGACCCCGCACTCGAGCATCATTTTCTAAATTTCTTATCCTGTCATCACAATGCGGTTCCGAATGACGGTCGCCGCGAAACGGTTGTCAGAAACAAAAATGAATTGTCGCCTCTCTTTAGGAGAATAATCCAGAATACACGACCGTCTCAGCGACGGCACTCTCAG
>JAPMLY010000570.1:45000-188960 GCA_026401115.1 Tetraselmis chui
CGTGGAGTTGTGTGCTCGCGCGGGTAGGGGATACACCAGCGGCTGCCTGCGTGGTACGGTATCATCCGGTAGCGGCGCAGAGGTATACAGTATACACGCAGCGACACCTGCAGCAGATGATTCCCCGCTGAATATCACGATAACAAAATGAATAATATTCTCAAATGTGTACGGGTAGTCAGACAAGGATGAAAAGACGAATGCAAATTTACTCCAATATAACCATAAGTGTCAGTGAAAATATCGTCGCTACTGCTCGCGTGGACTATCAGACGTATTACGTACCGCCGGCACGAAATATATTCGAAATATATTTAAATATATATTATTTAAATATATTTGTATCCGTACCATCCCCAACCATACCTCGCCGGCACCCTACCAAGCGTCGCGCTCGTCACAGCCCGGCCGGACTGTTTTTTCACTGTTTGTCCGGCTATGCACCTTCATCACGCCAAGCCGTGGATATGTGGAGTTTAGTAGGTGAGGAGGGTGTTAGCACTAGCATTGCATTACCAAGTGCTCTTATATAAGGTAGCTAGTCCTTATCTTAGTACTTAGTGTATTACTCGTAGCGGTACTTTATTTCCCCGTTAGTGGCGGTCGGCAGGCCCTGCCGGTGCCTTTGCCGGCATCCATCTCTCTCTTTTCACTTCCTTTGTCCCCGTTGTTTGCCCCCTAGCGGGGTTGGCTCGACTACCCGTGTAACCATTGCACTTCCAACTCTAAAAGGTTATGGGCCCCCAACAACGTTACCCGGGATAGTCAAACCTCCGAAATACGGCAGCCCCAAGTAGGAGAAGAGCGTGCAGCTTGGATACTCGCTAATAAGTCAATACCGACGCTAGCCGCCCAAGGTCCCCCGTGGCCGCCCTAGGCTAGCAGTACCGCCTCCGCCACCCAAGGAGAAGAGCGTGCAACATGGATACTCGCTTAAACTAGCACTACCGACACCAACCGCCCATGGTCACATATGGCCGCCCAAGGTTGGTTGTCTACACCATCTTGCTCACAGCTCACCGATGCTATCGACCGGATCTGCCTTCAAACCAAATTCAAACCGATTCGCGAAAATTCGGCCCGCGCGTACTTTAGATATAAATCTTATTGTTTTTTCCCGAGGCAACGCCGCAACGCTCATCTGACTTAGCGATGCTCTAACCTTGCCCACGGCGAAGGGGGTGGAGTCGAAACGATAGCGCCCGACTATTTTTTCGAGTGCCTACACGCTGGTGGCAGCCCTGTTGGCCTTTTCTCTTCCTCGCCGGCCGCTCTCATGCGATAGCTAATTCGCCCATGGACGGTTTTCCCCGCTACATGTCAGACCACTACATGACGCAATACATTTGGACTAGTTTCTTGTCTGGAACTCCCCGATAGCATCCCGTTCCTGTGAGCACATGTAGCGTCACCTACCCGGCTCGAGATACCGCTACCGCAACAACGCCTGCGACCCAGATGACTCCTCGGAGACAAGCAAGGGCGACGACAAGACCTAAGCTACGTTGAGGGGGATGTCAGCACTAGCATTGCATTAACTAGTGCTTATGTACAATGTAGCTATAGACCTTATCTTAGTACTTAGTCTTTTACTAATAGCGGTACTCTATTTCCCCGTTAGTGGCGGTCGGCAAGCCCTCATCATTGCACTACCTACTCTAACATGGGGCTTAACCCCACGCCGCTTTTCTCTAGGAGGAGAATTCCCGCGCGGGGTAGCGACAAGAGACATGGTAGCGACCAGCCGGGCGCAGCGTCAACCCGCGTCGCAGTGATCGCGGCACACGGACTCCCCGCCCCGCCTAAAAACTAGAAGTGGATATCCGTGGTCGGGAAATGGCATTTTCATGTAAACCGCAATCGAAAAGAAAATCGCTTTCATCTTCGCTTTATGCACATTTCGAATTTAACATATTATGTAATAAGTATAATATGATATAGTACAGAAATCTTTCCGCCATGTGCGGCCATATTAGCACAGTGATCACGGCTCGCGTGCGTTGCAAGAAAAGGCGGCGACTCGTCATAAATGAAAATAAGTTGAGAAACAAACCTCAAAGTGATATATATGTAGTGCAGCCTAGTTTTGAAAACTCAGAAGCTTATTTGTATGGCCTTTCATCTATAAACGAGGGTTAGAAGTTATCTTGAGGGTTCACTACTGAGAATAATTCCCATACGGTCTTAAACAAACGTCTGCTAGCTAGGCGGCGTTAAAGTGAGAGTAATATATTATTTGTTATTTTGTCATGAGAGCTTCTTGAATTTAAACAATAATGAATAAACAGTAATTAACAATAATTTACTCGTCCGCCCCCCTACTTCGAATAACGTTGCATGCATAAGGATTATCCGTTGCCTCGTTTTCATACATGCATACATGTCCATAACGGTCGTAGCAATATAACGCAACTTTACTCAACGAGGTTATATGGTGTGCTATTATTTTCCTCGTAGTTGGAATTGATTGACATCACCTACGTACTACGTCCCGCGTGGTGACTTTAACCGTCTCCATTCTTCCGTGCTCACATAATGTATACGAAGTTTAGGTATTTCTTGTACGATGTCGTGCGTGTAGCCATTCCAATATATATGCCTTATTGTTTTGCTTTCTATGTATATCCCAAGCTTCCCGTGCCCATTGTGTATCTCGCATCCCATGCTAATTAGGAATATAGCTTAGTGATTGTATTAATAGAACGATTCGTAATTTACATTGGGATCTACATTGAAAAACATTTTTTAAATGAGGTTAACATACATGTATATGCTAAAGCGCGTGTATGGCATGCCCAAGATGTCATTTCCGTGCATCCCGCCCAAATATGTTTTAACCAGTCTCGATTTTACAATTCGTGCGACAAAACCCATTGATATTGTCCATGTTCTATTCTTTTAGGGCTGTTTTGCGCTTTCCTTGGCTTTCGGCGATAAGGTTCTCAATATTTGTTGCTATAGGTGGAGGTCTTTCGGCGAAGCGGCGGCGGCCCCGGAGGGGGGTGCGCTCGCATGCCTGACGGCCGTTCGTCGGCACTCGCCCCCACCACCTCGTGGTGGGCGCTAGTAATCCATAGGCGTGTCATGCTTATCACGGTTGGGCGCTAGTCGGGGTGAATCCGGCAGCTGCGACCCGCTCGATCAATAATTGTTGGGGAGCCTCGGCACGGAGAGCTTTTGAAATATTATATATGTACACTACCAACGCCAAGATCTCCCGCTCGAGCAATTCGATATTTTTTTTCGCGGTTGAATAATATCAGATGCTCTCCCGATAAGGAGGCGGGTTGCAATGACAAAATAAATGCCGAGGAGGGTACGGAGGGATCATCGGTGGGACGCGGATGCTGGAATCGGCGGCAGAAAACCGGAAAATATCGTCATGAATTTGGGAGCAGTTCGCTCGACGTTGCCCAGCGTTCATGAGGTCAAGGGGGGCCAGTCACGGGGGTGGAACTCGACACCAATAACTAGGAAGAAAGCCGCGCGAGAGGAGTTGCACGGCTATCTCAGAAAAACCTTTTACGGGTGGTCTTGGTTGAAACGTCCGTACCCGGCCCCCTTGAGGTCGTAACCCCGATACTACTTTCCCACCCAACCTCTCCTCTTGTCGGTACCCACCATCGACATGAGTGCCTCATGCAGTGTGCTAGGGTTATCGCGAAAGTATATCACCCGTATAGCACATCGCCCCTTAACAACGTAAACCGCTAAGGGAGGGTACGGACGGTATTGTACGGATCAGCCGGTGCCGGAAACGTATGGCAACCGACCATGACATGAAGGACGCGACGGGGGTAGCGATGGACGGCAACCATTTGTGGCTGTGGTGTTCTCCCTTTTGCCCCGAAGGGAAGGGGAAGCGCATTCCATTTGGAGAATTGTGACGGAATTTGCGACTATTGTCTCGGACGAGGGTGTGCGTGGATCAAATCGGAGGTTGTGACGACGTGAGCGAGGGTTTTTTTTTGCCACCCCTTTCCCCGGCCTAGCTCCGGTACCTAGCACGACCGGTTGCCTGGCACGACCGGAGTGTCGTGATTAGAACTTTGTGGCAAAAAGCCACTACGAGGCATCCATGATTTTCCGGTGCGCCGGTAAAACGCACGCCTAATACGCGAAAGGTCGCGGGTTCGAAATCCGGTGAGTCCGATTTTGGTGTTTATGCGTGTTAAGGCCCAAGATGCACCCCCATCTTCCTCATTGGTTACGGAGCCGGGCTGCTGTCCGGAGAGAGTCCGGGGGGGGGGGGGGGGGGGGGGGGGGGGGGGGGCGTGGTAATGTCGAGATTAGAATTTTGTGGCGACAAAGCCACTACGTGAGATCCACTTTTTCGGTGCGCCGGTGAAGCGCGCACGCCTCATACGCGAAAGGTCACGGGTTTGAAACCCGGTGAGTCCAATTTTGGTTTTTAGGCGTGTGACAGCCCAAGATGAGCCCCCACCTTCCACAGGAGTCGCACAAGAGAGAAGGTTAGGCCGGCCCGGTTCGACCAGCACAAGCTCGCAAGCTAGTATGGCCAGCGCCGCCCTCGAGCGGCGGGAGCGGGTCGCGCATCGTAGCTATTGCGACATGATATTTGTCATATTTCATCTAATGTAGCGATAGACCATGTCTTTCCGTGTATGATTTATATTGCGTTATTATTGCCGACGGGAAGGAATGGACAAGGAGACCCCCCGCGTAAAATTCTAACCCTTAGTTCTAGATGGCAATATTGTGTACGCCATGAGACAGCAACCGATTAATAGGTACTTGTTGTGCAAATTTACATTTGGCGGTCTCTCTCCACAAGGGTGGGGGAGGGAGTTCCTTATCAAAGTACAATTTATTTTGGAAAATTTGTCTTAAGTATTGCTAGCTGCATTATTGTATATGTCCTCACAAAACCTAAAGCCCTAAACCATATCTTTCCAAAAACCCTGAGCCCTAAACCTCGTCGTTTTATTTGTTGTTCCCTAGCTACATTGAGGACCTCGAAGTGTGCATTTAGCTGTACTTAAATACTTGGTTGGGAAAAAGTAGTTTTATTAGCTGACACCAAGAACAACATTGCGCAAAAACAAATGTTGCTAGCCAACCTCCCCGATTCAGACCCCCCGTAACCAGTCCCTTATAGATTTGCTTTACAATGACATTGTGCAGCAAGGGAAATAAGTTGTAATAATGATAACACATAAGCTTTATCTTCCATTGCCTTTCTGTGAAATACATTCCATATTGAAAGAACACGTCTTGTTTGCTTATAATTCGTTCCAAACTGATCACACACACACACACACACACACACACACACACACACACACACACACACACACACACACACACACACACACACACACACACACACACACACACACACACACACGTAGACGCATACACAGTGATCACAAAAACATTTGTCTTATCATTCATACCACATGGATTACACACACACACACACACACACACACACACACACACACACACACACACACACACACACACACACACACACACATAGTGATAACGCAACCACACATACTCACTTACACGGGGATCACACACCCACACACACTCTCTCTCAACGCGCTTCATTTTATTTTTGTTCCCTCAGTTGTTTTTCCTTATCGTTCTTGCCGAAACTGAATGTAGAACAATGCCGATCAGACGCACTATTCCGCGGCCTCTTTCAATGAGATGCCATTGAATTGTCCCTGAGTGGCAAAGTAGATTACCATCCATTATGCCACTGACATCAATAATGTTTGTGAAATGCATTATATATGGAAAGCCGGTTGAAACATGTTCACACATTTACGGTGAGTTGAAAGGGCGGAATACAGCTGCGGGCTCTAACCATTATACCTCACGTGCCTGCCATTTGTAAGCTAGGTGTGAAACAAGTTGATTTCTAAGAAAATGTCAAAATATGCATCTACCTCCGCATCTACGTCATCATATGCCATTGAGCATGACCGCGCGCGTAAACACACACACACACACACACACACACACATGCAGTCAGCAATTCACCCGAACCAACCATCACATCACATCACATCACATCACATCACATCACTCACGCAACACTTACCCACAACCACACCATGACCGTTGGGGGTTTGAGTCATCCCCAGCTAGCGGTCGATTCTCTTCCATTTGTCTTCATACTGGCCAATCGTATCCCGCCCATCATACCGCAGAAGCATGTTATGCACCACCACACACATCTTGAACACCCGCTCCACGTCGTCCTGCACATCCCTCAGGAGAACGGGGGAATCCACTAGAACGTGTCTCTTTTTTATGATACCGAATACCCTTTCTGCGTCTTTTCTAACGGCCTCACACCGCTCTGCAAAAGCCCTCCGCTTCGGCTCAGATGTGCGCTTGACACTGCCGGAATCGGGAACGGATAGTTACACGTAGGTCGTGCCGGCCCCACAAGGGGGGCGGTTGTGGTGACTAGAGGAGTGAGATGGCGGCCGGCGAAGGCACCGGCAAGGCCGGCCGACCGCCACTAATAGCGAATAGAGTACCGCTAATAGCATAACACTAAGTACTAGGATGACAAATAGCTACCTTGTACATAAGTACTAGGCAACGGGATGCTAGTGCTAACACCCCCCCTCAAGGTAGCCGAGGTCTTGACGTCGGCCTAGCATGCGTCGAGGAAGGTGCCATCTTGGTCGAAGGTGTAGTGCTTGTAGCGTGTGCCTCAAGCCGGGCAAGTGTAGCGACATGCGCTCACAAGAACGTGCCGCTACCGGCGAGTTACCGATAAGAAGCGGTTCCGAACGTACTGCGTAATGTACTAGTCTGACATGTAGCGGGAAAAACTGTCCACGGGCGATTTAGCCGACGCATAAGAGCGACCGGCGAGGAAGAAGCACAGCCAACAAGGCCGTTAGGAGCGTGTAGGCACCCACAAGCATAGATGGGCGCTCGTGTTGACACCCCCCTTTCGCCGTGGGATGTTACGCTCCTCGCTAAGTTAGGTGTGCGTTGCGGAGTTGCCTCGGGAAAAAACAATAACATTACTAATTAAAGTACGCACGGGCCGAATTGTCGCGGGTCGGTCTGTAAAAACCAGATCCGGTCGAGAGCATCGGTAGGCTGAAGGCTAGGTAAGAGTTGAAGCTGAGTGGGGCGAGCGTGGCGCCGGGCGCTTTACACACGCTCTTCTCCTTTTTACGTGGGAGATGGTAGGACAGTCGCGGACAATCAGCTCGAAGGTGAGGCGTGGTGTCGGTTGGACGATGAATTCCTAGCGTGGCGCCGAGCGCTTTACACACGCTCTACTCTTTTTTACGTGGGAGTAGGTAGGACTAGCGTGGCGCCGAGCGCTTAACACACGCTCTTCTCTAGTGTGACCTAGTGGAGGGCCCATAACCTGTCAAAATCGGGATCGGATAGTTACACGTAGGTCGTGCCGGCCCCACAAGGGGGGCGGTTGCTTTGACTAGAGGAGTGAGATGGCGGCCGGCGAAGGCACCGGCAAGGCCGACCGACTGCCACTAATAGTAAAATGAAGTACCGCTAATAGCATAACACTAAGTACTAGGATGACAAATAGCTACCTTGTACATAAGTGCTCGGCAACGGGATGCTAGTGTTTAAAGAAACCACAAATGGTTTGCCTCCATTTGTAATAACCCGTATCGCACAGCACCCAAACGCCTACAGCCTGAAAATTGCTGCCATCCTCCCGCTGCGGGTCGAACGTGTAGTCCGTATACATGGGGTCATTTTTCACTTGCATGGATAAGCAGGCAACAACATCCATAAAAATATCAACGTGCACGTGTTGCAGTATGCAATGGAACACACGGACATGGTACTCACCATTTTCAGATACTTGTCCATAGTCGCCATCGTTTTGTCGTTCCTTGCGCCGTAATGGACTTGGCTGCAGTTGCATATATACAGCAAGTTATGGCCCACACATACATTGAAAGTAACCGTTGGGTAACCTCCCTTACCCACATAGAAATGCTTGTCCAAGGTAGGCGCACAGCCCAACTTCACATGCACACCATCCATAGATGCAACGCATCGGTAGGCTGAAGGCTAGGTAACAGGGACTGGATCCGGATCCTAAGGAGCCGCGAATCCACGAGACTACTCGGGTTCGGACTTGGTCTCGTGGGTCCGGACCCTAGAATCACAGGTAATCGCGGGGTCCGGACCCTAGAATCACAGGTAATCGCGGGGTCCGAACCCTAGGTTCAGTAGGTAATCGCGGGGTCCGAACCCTAGGTTCAGTAGGTAATCGCAGGGTCCGAACCCTAGAATCACAGGTAATCGCGGGATCCGAACCCTAGGTTCAGTAGGTAATCGTTGGTTCCGGTACCAGTTATTGTAAGTAATCGTTGGCTCCGGTACCAGTTATTGTAAGTAATCGTTGGTTCCGGTACCAGTTATTGTAAGTAATCGTTGGATCCGGTATTCATCGTACTTTAATGGATCCGCGGTAATCGCGAGTACCTCATCCTCGCAAAACGATGTGGAATCGTGATACCCAATCAGTACTCACGATTCCGAGTATCTGACGATTTTGTGGTTGCCCGAAGTGACACGCTGTTTTTTTGGGAGGTATTTGGCAATGCAAATCTGCTGAGGTGTATGTCTAGGATTGGTTCAATAGCCCTGATTGCTGTCATTCCGCAGCCTTGAATCGATTGTAGCCCACCCAAAGGCTATTTAAACGGTGCGTACGCGCTTGAAATCCACCATAACCTGCCCGTCCACATCCAATCCTATCACAATTAGCCGCCACTTCAAAAACCGAGCTCAACGTAAGGCGTCAAGCCTATTGGTCCACCCTGCTGGAAGACTTTCACAACGAGCAAGAGAAAGTTGAAGAGGTAAGCAAGAGTTCCCCCCCCCCTCCGCTTTGCCCTCACCCCCGAGTTAGCTGCGTTGTGATGTTCGGTAGCGCCGCATGGCGCCCCCTCCCCGCCTCCGCCCGCACATTTATGTCTGTTTATTTGCTCTATCGAAGCCATAGTAATAGCGTTGCAGTTGAGCTTGTCGACACTTTGTTATCGCTGTTCTGTGATGCTTTTCTATTCTTTGCTTTCCGACGTAAAAGGTTACTTTGTCGTTAAGTATATTGTTGCACTGCGCTGTTCGGTAGCGCCGCATGGCGCCCACTCCCCGCCTCCGCCCGCACATTTATGTCTCTGTTTATGTGCTCTATCAAAGCCATATTAATAGCGTTGCAGTTGAGCTTGTCGACACTTTGTTATCGTTGTTCTGTGATGCTTTTCTGTTCTTTGCTTTCCCACGTAAAAGGTTACTTTGTCGTTGAGCATATTGTTGCACTGTGCTGTGGCCAGTGGCTCAAGTTGTGAATTTGCTGCAGGGGGACTATGTAACCATATCACTTGTTTACCCTATGTTAGGCACTCTGTTAAAGCAGCTGTCGTCACACAGGCCCGTTTCACTGCAAGATGAGCGGAGGGATGTGGACTTGTACACCATCGAAGCGAAGGACATGGAGCCCCATATGGCGGAGGCAAGGGAGAGTCTGCGGGCCGGAATCATTGAGCGTTTTTTCACGAACATAAGGGAGAACGATTACATCAAGATAGGGATTGCGACATTGCTGGACATTCGGTGAGTACCTTGTAATAGTTGTGTGTGCATGTGTTTAAATTTTGCACATGTGTTTCTATTATATACCTGCTAAAAATATTGAATGTTGATAAATAGATGTGATTGTATCTGAGCGTCCTTGTGTGTGTGTGTGTGTGTGTGTGTGTGTGTGTGTGTTTGCGTGTATATGCTTATGCATATTTGTATTGAGTGCTTGTATGTGTGTGTGTGTGTGTGCGTGCTTGTATGCGCATGTACTTCTGCATGTGTGCTTGTGTGTGTGTCTTATGCATGTGTGTTTATGTTTGTGTGTGTGTTTGTCTTATGCATGTGTGTGTCTTATGGATGTGTTTGTGTTTATCTGCTTGTGTGTGTGTTGGCTTGTATATGCATCTGCTTCTGAATGTGTGTGTATGTGTGTGTGGTGTTCGTTTGTGTACCTATTTTGTATGCCCTCTACGTGTTCCTGTGTGTGTGTGTGTATGCAAATTTACTTGTGCATTTGCTATGTTAACTAAAAATGTGAATTGTGCAGGTTTAAGAATCTGGACTTCAATGGCATTCGTCCCGACTTTGCGCCTACAATTTTGGCGGCTGCAAGAAGGGAATTTGGAGAGCAGTGGCGCACAGAGCCGGAAGAGAGCGAGGCAGAAGGCGGTGCTTATCCAAGCATGAATGTTGCAGAGCTTGGCAAGCAATTGATGTCGTCGAAGAGTAAGTCTTTCACTGCATTCCTTTCCGGGGATTTGAATGGGCGTGTGACGCCCTCTATAGCCAAGCACGTGGAAAAGGATGACTTAGAGCGTTACCTTGAGCTGCCCCAAGAAACGGACAAGGACATTTGTGTGTTGACATGGTGGAAAACAATTTAATGGCGCGGCAGTACTTATCTATGCATGCTACCTCTGCTGCATGCGAGCGTTTGTTCAACAAAGCGGGGCGAATGCATGACGCGTTCAAGAAGAACACCAAGGAAGATAGCCTAGAGGATGCCTTGTTAGTCTCATGTAATTGTTGAATTATGTATGCGCGAGGAATATGGTTGTCACCACAAGTCTATATAAACTGTAAGAAATGGTTGTCTTAAACCTGTTTTCATCCATATTTTGTGCATTTAATGTTCATTTGGTGGACTCGCACTGGCCATGCGATATACCATTTGGCATTACTTGTCACATCATGTGTGAAAAATGGTACTGCATCGGAACCTGTTTCCGTGTGATGGCAAGTGTCTTTTTTGAGCCGGAGGGCTATAAACTCACATACGTTGCTTGTGGCACTTGCCGGAGGGACCAAAAGCTTTGCTAAATTGTATGGGATAGACTGTAAAGTACTAAATATGTTTGCAGCGGGCAGAAAGTATGGGAAGTGAATTGTACGTATCTACTGTATGAGATCCAAGCATAAGCAGGCGCATAGAACTAGTAGAGATGTAAAAAATCAATTTGCAGTACAAACTTCCCCCAAAATGCGCAATTTGTATCAATTTGCATGAGCACTTCGAGTACTTGTTGGAATCGCGAACCCAACGAATCCAACGGAACCAAAAAATTTAGAAGTACTCATGTACTCGGTTCCGGAATCAAAAACACAGGTACTCGCTGGATCCGAACCCTAGAATCACAGGTAATCGCTGGATCCGGACCCTAAAATCACAGGTAATCGCGGGATCCGGACCCTAGAATCACAGGTAATCGCGGGGTCCGAACCCTAGAATCACAGGTAATCGCGGGGTCCGAACCCTAGGTTCAGTAGGTAATCGCGGGGTCCGAACCCTAGAATCACAGGTAATCGCGGGGTCCGAACCCTAGAATCACAGGTAATCGCGGGATCCGGATCCCTTTTTTAGAGGTACTCACTAGTTCCGGATCCAAAAAAATCAAGTACTCATGGATCCGAACCCAACAAAAAAATGGCGGATCCAGTCCCTGCTAGGTAAGAGTTGAAGCTGAGTGGGGCGAGCGTGGCGCCGGGCGCTTTACACACGCTCTTCTCCTTTTTACGTGGGAGATGGTAGGACAGTCGCGGACAATCAGCTCGAAGGTGAAGCGTGGTGTCGGTTGGACGATGAATTCCTAGCGTGGCGCCGAGCGCTTTACACACGCTCTACTCTTTTTTACGTGGGAGTAGGTAGGACTAGCGTGGCGCCGAGCGCTTAACACACGCTCTTCTCTAGTGTGACGTGGTGGAGGGCCCATAACCTGTCAAAATCGGGATCGGATAGTTACACGTAGGTCGTGCCGGCCCCACAAGGGGGGCGGTTGCTTTGACTAGAGGAGTGAGATGGCGGCCGGCGAAGGCACCGGCAAGGCCGACCGACTGCCACTAATAGTAAAATGAAGTACCGCTAATAGCATAACACTAAGTACTAGGATGACAAATAGCTACCTTGTACATAAGTGCTCGGCAACGGGATGCTAGTGTTTAAAGAAACCACAAATGGTTTGCCTCCATTTGTAATAACCCGTATCGCACAGCACCCAAACGCCTACAGCCTTAAAACTGCTGCCATCCTCCCGCTGCGGGTCGAACGTGTAGTCCGTATACATGGGGTCATTTTTCACTTGCATGGATAAGCAGGCAACAACATCCATAAAAATATCAACGTGCACGTGTTGCAGTATGCAATGGAACACACGGACATGGTACTCACCATTTTCAGATACTTGTCCATAGTCGCCATCGTTTTGTCGTTCCTTGCGCCGTAATGGACTTGGCTGCAGTTGCATATATACAGCAAGTTATGGCCCACACATACATTGAAAGTAACCGTTGGGTAACCTCCCTTACCCACATAGAAATGCTTGTCCAAGGTAGGCGCACAGCCCAACTTCACATGCACACCATCCATAGATGCAACGCAGCCATGCAGCCCGCATCTATTGAAGATGGTCTCCATAGCATGCAGCTCCATCACGGTGTCCGGTGGTCGGACCCGAGCATCATAGTACTCCTCTAAGAACCTGTCTACAAATCTGCGCAAACATGTGGGGGGGGAGACAGCAATGACATGCACATCATATGACACTCCGGCAAAGCACAGTCCACTAAAGCACCAACAAGAACCATAGACATCCCCAATACTTACACGGGGAAGATCTCTTGAATGGTGGTGCGGCCAATGCCGCACATGCCGGCTGCTGCGCCAACATGGCACCCAATGGCCAGCAACCGCAGCACCGCCATCTGCTTGAGGCTGAGCGGTGCTGCTGGACGGCGTGGGCCCTGCGGGTTGTCGTTCTCAAAAACCCCCGAGTCCCTCTTAACATGTCGTCAAACATGTCAAACATGTCAAACTCCGTCTTCACATGTCGTCAATCATGGGCTTGGGGATCCTAAAGGTCGCGCAGAATTCGTTGTAAAGAAAGCTGCCGACATCGTTAACGCCGGGGTGTTGGACGTAGTCCGTAGTCCACCAATAGCAATGCGGTAGTCCCGCGACCACCTCGCTGCACCGGTGAAACGTTGTTCCCAAAACCAACGTTCCTGCTCTTCATGGGTCCCGTACCGAGGCCTCCGTTTGCGGCCAATGCGGCGGCGGCCTACGGACTGACGGTTGTTGGCCTTCCGCGAGGCGCTGGCTGCTGCAATGAATAGTAGCGTGGCCACTACGTACGCGGCCGCGATCGTGAGGTACTGCCGTTGTTTCACCTTTAAATATAATCGAATAGCGGCGCTAGGGAGGGCACGACGGTGATGGTGGGGAGTGACGATATGACGGTGATGGTGGGGAGCGGCGGAGCGCAGCGGAGTCGTTTGGGGAGGGCACGACGGTGATGGCGGGGAGCACAATGGAGTTGTTTGGGAGGGCCACGACTTCAAAAAAATGAAAAAAGGAACAAAAGTCAACTCATTATCCGACAACGGATAATAGCGCGGTACGCCTGACTTCAGTTTAGCGGCTCCCGTATACTTGAGTTCCCGGTCCATGCAAACTCAACTCAAGTAATATCTTACAAGGGCCTTAGTGATAGCTTATGAAGCTTCCTTATGAACCTTACGGTTCTCGCGATGATAGCCGTATATTATACTGGCAAAAAGATCGTATGTATGGTTGTGATCTAAATAAAATGACGTCATCACTTAAGGTAGCCGTAAGCAATAGCCGGTATGGGACCGACCTCAGTAAGCCCCTGCAAAGATGTCACTGCTCATACCCCCAAGTCCATGAAATTCTCCGTCATCTGCCTTCGACGGCGAATCGACTCTTACTCGTACGGCATGTATAAGTCACGATAACGATTATGAGGCACAGCCCTCATCTCCAACCATGGCAACTCCTTCGCCATGGCCCAACTTGTGTCGGAAGGGGTCTATCCCGTCGTGAGGGCAAGATCGTAAGACACCCACAGCGGATGCGATGGCCTTTTTATGACCGGGTCAACATCCAAAGGCTCACATAACACTGCGTCAAGCTCTAGCACTGAATGGTCAAAATCTGGACCCCACATATTGGCATTTCTGCTCGCCAATCAAATGGCGCGTTTTCGCTCCCGTTCTTGTTCCATATATACCTCCCCGGACGTACCGCTTGGATCTCCCTCAAATGTGTCGTGACGCTTTGTTAGCACTCGCATCCCGTTGCCTAGTACTTATGTACAAGGTAGCTATTTGTCATCCTGGTACTCAGTGTTATGCTATTAGTGGTACTCTATTCCCTATTAGTGGCGGTCGGCCGGCCCTGCCAGTGCATTCGCCGGCCGCCATATCTCTCTCTTCTCACTTCTCTAGTAGCCACACCCGGCCCCCTTGTGGGGCCGGTACGACCTACGTGTAACTATCCGTTCCCGATTCCGACATGTTATGGGCCCTTCACCAAATTGCACCAGAGAAGAGCGTGTGTTAAGCGCTCGGCGCCACGCTAGTCCTACCTACTCCCATATTAAAAAAAAGTAGAGCGTGTGTAAAGCGCTCGGCGCCACGCTTGTAATTCATTGTCCAGCAACCGACACCACGCTTCGCCTTCGAGTTGGTTGTCCGCGATTGTCCTACCATCTCCCACGTAAAAAGGATAAGAGCGTGTGTAAATCGCCCGGCGCCACGCTCGCCCCACCAAGCTTTCAGTCTCACCTAGGCTTCAGCCTACCGATGCTCTCGACCGGATATGGTTGTTTACAACCGACCCGCTAAAATTCGGCCCGTGCGTACTTTAATTAACACTGTTATTTTTTTTCCCAAGGCAACATTCCCGAGGCTGCGGCTGACTTTCTGGCGAGTCCGACCGGGTGGGCTCTTCACAAGCAATCAAAGGTCGACCGTGACGCCACTCGCCTTCGGGGTGAGACTCCTAAAGTTCGGCCGCTTGTTTTTGGCAGCGTCATGTCGCGGTTAGCTCATTGTCACGCCATTGCGCGGATGCCGACTGTTGCGGTCGAACACATGGGCCATGTACAAAGATCGGTTTTCACCAAAGCTGGCATCGAGCGTGCCATTCATACTACTCGTATTGGCCTACAAACTATTCTTGCTTGCTGCTTACTAAGCTTGGACATGGAAAATGCCTTCAACATCATTTCCCGCCGGAGTTTCCTTGCAGAGTTGTACACGAATCCCGACTTGCATCCTAATATCCCGTTGGTGGAGATGATATATTCACGGGACTCCACGGTGTATTATTTCGACCCCAACGATGCTTCGCTCTTGCACGGCACGGTTCAGTCTCGTACGGGCGTCCGACAAAGAGATCCTCTTGGCCCCATTTTGTCCAACTTGGCGATCAGCACCCCCTCCGGAATACGAGTACAAGGATTCAGCGGTGATCTCGACCTGCTCTTATGACGATGGAAAGTATTTGATTAAAACGCCTTTCGTCCCGACAATGATTACGGTGGCTACGGAGGAATTGGGGAAAGTCTGCTCGAATGTTCAACCAATTAAATCTTCGTGTATGGTACCTCCGGATACGGCCCCTGAACTTGTTGAGGTGATACGGGCGATGGTCCTCGTTGTTACGGGTACTAGTGGTGGACTTCTCGATGGCATATGGCCCTCCGGCATCTCACAATGAGAACTATGTTCATTCTTGGCTGCAAGACACCGTGGAGACTCATCAACTTCTCTTGGACAATATCGTTTGCTTTGCAATGTCGGACTTCGGAAGGACACACGCCGATTTTCACTTGATGATTACGTGTGCGGTACGCCGCTGTGGGTTCTTGCTCCGCACCCTCCCCCGCTGATATTTACCGACCGTGCCTTACTCCTCCAGATAGGGCCGGTAATAGTGCAGATTACCGAATCTTGGGCGTTCCTCGTGACGTGCAAATACTCGATCAACTGAATTGTGCTAAGCGCCAACTTTCTCTCCGCTGCGGAGTTTGGGGGGCTTAATATACCGTCCTTCGAGCTCGGAGCCGAACCTACTCACTATGCTTCTTTCACTGCGACCCTCGCCAACTTGATTATTGATTACGAGTCCGAGTCGCTAGGTCATATGTACGGTCTCATCCGACAGGAACTATTGAATGTTGCCACTTCTATTTTACCGTGGGCGGTCCTATTGCGCAGTTCGCATGATACAAACTCCACAATGAGAGAGTTTTCGGAATCGGATCTCGTGGTGTTGACTAACACACTAAACCAAGACCTTTCCGATTATGATGGGCCCGATGTCGAGTTGGTGGTATCTCCGGTTAACAATGCGGAGGCACCCGCTACCCAATTGACTTGCCTACAACTTCCGACTCCCGATCCTCGCACTCGCTCGGGAGATTCCGGGGGGTACATTCAACGGAGCATTTTGCGCATTCTTCGTGCCCGGGCCTACCTTGACCTTTCGGCGTTTTGCAGACCTTCCCCACCGGACTATTGAAATTGTTTACAACATGTACCGTATGCGCCGGTTTACACCAAATACCGTATGCGCCGGTTGCTGTCTCTTGGCCCTTCCAACTATGCCATACATGGAACTTACAAGTCAGGGCTAGACCGTTAGCCACCTAACTCCAACCTCTCCAGGGATGTTCATGGGTTTTACTCCCCCCCGGGAAGTGTGCAATGCGATGTGAGGGCAGCGTGCATTCAGGGGCGTGCGAAGGTGCATTGTGTGGAGGTGCGGCGAGAGGTCGTGCCGGATTTGATGCGGTATATGAGTAGGAGATGATGTAGCCATTGGACAATATGCGTGTGGAGTTGTGCAAGGATGCGAGACGTGTCGAGTTGTGCTTTGGAGATGAGTTTGTCATGAGGGTCTGTGCGGGCGGTAAGTAGGGAGGTGAGACTCGTGACGGTGGAGGAGTACGGTGTACCCGTGCGGCTCATGGCGATGGGGAGGATGCCTACCACTGTGCCTCGCCAGTGGCTGCGGATGGTGTTTGCAAGTGGCGTGTATTTGGCACGTATGAGATGAGCTGTTTGGGAGAGGTTACTATCCGTGCAATATTTCCATTCCCCTATCTGAATATTTTTGATTGATGAGTATCGGCGGCGACCGTTAGTGTGACCGACGAATCGAGGTGACTCTAGTGAATTGGCCACATGTGGGGCAGCGCAGGGTGGGGTTGTGTGTGAGAAGGCGGGTGTTGTGGACTCCCCACATAAATTATTGCTTGTGGGTGAATTGGATGTTGGTGAGTGTTGTGTATTTTTTGTGGAAAGAGAAGTCGGCGCCATCTTCCGCGGCACGGGCGAGGAGGGCACCGTGT
This sequence comes from Tetraselmis chui, assembly GCA_026401115.1. Lineage (NCBI taxonomy): Eukaryota > Viridiplantae > Chlorophyta > Chlorodendrophyceae > Chlorodendrales > Chlorodendraceae > Tetraselmis > Tetraselmis chui. The sequence goes on from JAPMLY010000570.1 coordinate 62,226, forward strand.
TTGGATGTTTGCGAGAGGGGTGTGTAGGTGTGAGCGTCAGCTTTGAGGTTGGTGTATCTGTAGGGTATGGGTTCCCCTAGGGTTTGTGGAATGAGGGTGTATGGCCATGTCCATCTGCCTATCGACACGTCTGAGCTTGTGGTGTAAGTTGCGTCGGGTGGGTGTCCATCCGCGACTTGGTTAGCTAGAGTGTCTGCGAGGTCGTTTCCTAGGGAGCGGCTGTGTGCTTTAATTTTGCCGAGGTGTGTGCGGATGCCTGCGGCGCAGCGGGTTTTGAGGGTGTGTGTGATGGAGAGGAGTGTGTCGCGGTGGATGTTGTGTCTGTAAGCTGATGGGCAGTTTAAGTAGCCTTGTATGAGGCGGAGGGAGCACGCACAGTATGTAAGGAGATGGGTTTGGCCAAGTTAGAGGCCTATGTCAATGCATGCTAATTCAGCGCGATTGATAGTGTGGGAGGGAGGGGTAGAGGTTACCAGAATTTTGATGCGGGTGTCCGAGGCGGGGTGGGTGGCGGCTGCTCCGAGGGGGGAGTTGCCACCCTTCTTGGAGACGTCTTGTTAATCCCTGTACACACGGAATGGTATGAAGGGGGATAGAACCGCCGCTTCCCGGAACGGAGGTGTACGCCTTATCCAAGTACCGCCAAAAGTCGGTACCCGATAGGAGCATATTGTGTATATGAACCCATCGCATCGCATCGCGACTGAGCGGCGAACACCTATAGCGAACACCTATAGGTGGAGGGCTAAGACTCTCCCGGAGTCTAGCGTACACATGTGTCCATTAGTAGTCCTACGGAGGGATATGTAAACACTCCCCCTTAATGGACAAACTCCGGCCGGTGCCCTAGTAAACCACACGTAAACGCGGAGGGCCCATAACTTGCTAATCCATGTACACACGGAATGGCATGAAGGGGGATAGAACCGCCGCTTCCCGGAACGGAGGTGTACGCCTTATCCAAGTACCGCCAAAAGTCGGCACCCGATAGGAACATATTGTGTATATGAACCCATCGCATCGCATCGCGAATGAGCGGCGAACACCTATAGCGAACACCTATAGGTGGAGGGCCAAGACTCCCCCGGAGTCTAGCGTACACATGTGTCCATTAGTAGTCCTACGGAGGGATATGTAAACACGTCTGTGTAAACGAAGTCATGTCAGTTCCAAGCAAGAATTCCTCCGGTGGGGGAGTATGTTAGTTGCATGCGTTCCTGGAGGGGGTAGGTAACGGGGTGAGTGGGGTTTGGGGGGGAGGTGGTAGATGCCTGCTAAGTGTGGTGAGTAGAAGTCGGTGAGGTGTGGAGGTTGGATGGTGATGATGGGGTTGGGGAGGTGATTGTCGTAGATAGACTCGAGAGTGTTGTGGAGTGCGGTCATGGCTGTGTGTGAGGGGAGGCTGGAGAGGGCTAGGGGGTTAGCGACGAGGTAGATGTCGACCATCCAGCGTGTTCCGAATGGGGTAGGGGTGGGGTGGCCTATGTTTTGGTCGGGGGGTAGGAAGGTGTTCGCGTCGTTGGGAAGGGTGTAGAGGTGGTGTGTGTATGGAGAGTTAATGTATTTGGAGTGGCGGTATGGTGTGTGTTCCCATCGGGGGAGTATGAGGATGGTTGCGCAGGGTGTGTAAGAGGCTGTGAGGTGTGCGCTGGTGATTGCGTGTTCCATGGCGCGGCGCATGCATTCGTGGTCGTATTCTTGGTTGGCGATGTTGGTGCCGTGCCATGTGTGTGGGGAATTGCTGCCGCTAGATGAGAAGACTATGTCTTCGGGGTATAGGGAGTGGTAGGTGTGAGAGTGAAGGGATTTGTTGAGGGGGTCGGAGTAGAGTTTTGTCTGGATGTGGAATGTGTGGCGGAGAGCTGTGAGGAGGTCCTCTCTAGTGGCCATGTTAGAGTTGGGAACGGATAGTTACACGGAGGTCGTGCCGGCCCCACAGGGGGCCGGCTGTGGTGACTAGAGAAGTGAGAGGAGAGAGATGGCGGCCGGCGAAGGCACCGGCAAGGCCGGCCGACCGCCACTAATAGGCAATAGAGTACCGCTAATAGCATAACACTAAGTACTAGAATGACAAATAGCTACCTTGTACATAATTACTATGCAACGGGATGCTAGTGCTAACAGGCCCATCTATTACGGGTGGTGGTGGCGGGTGAGGGTGAGTGGATTTCTGAGCGGGAGCCTAGGCGAGTGAGGAGGTGGTAGACCTCCTCTTCGAAGGAGTGTTGCATGAGGTCGGGGCGGAAGAGTTGAAATAGGTGGCGGACGCGGGGGCCGTTAAGGGTGGTGACCGCGCGGCCGTGGGGAGTGCACCGCACAGTAGTGTCGTGTAGTGATGGGTGCGCGTGAATGGTGAATTTACCGGTAGGGAGCATGTCGAGGTCGGGGTGGATGGGGTCGTGGTTAAATGTGATAAGAGGGTGCGTCCATGGAGGGGGTCCGGGTTCTGGCATGATGAGTGTCGTGGAGGGGACAAAGCCGGAATTAAATGCGGTGAGGGCGGTGGGGTCGGAGGGGGTCACATAGATGGTGTCGTGTAGCTGTAGGCACGGAGCTCAATGGACTTCGTGGAGGCGGATGAGGTCGTGTTGTTGGCCGTGAGCACACCATTCGCACTGCCATGTGGCGGGTCTCTGAGCGGGGCGGCATTGGGAATGGACGGAAAAATGCGGGCATGTGCAACATGTGGAAGTGGGTTATGTGTGTAGTGGGTCGTGACATATGGAGCAATCGGCGGGGGAGGGGGTGGGGAGGCATACCGATGTGGGGGTGGAGGATATGAGGCGGAAGCCGTCGTCGAGTTGGAGTTGAATGTCCCATTCCGTGAGGTGTTCCGGGGCCCATTCGACCATGTATTGCGTTTGGCCGTATTCTGTGTCCTTGCGTTTGGAAATGATGCGCGTAACGTCGCAGGGGGGTAGTGGTGGTCTGAGGGGGTGAGGTAATCTGTGTCTATGTGTATGGTGGGTGCGGTGGGGGGGGAGGTTCTCGTGCGGGAGGTGTGGATGCCGGATGAGAGGGTGGGGGGGGAGCGGGGGAGGTGTGGGGAGAGGAGGGGAATCCATGAGGGGTGGACAGTGGTGGGGGGGGATGCTTGTTTAGAGGTGAGGCGTGTGATGGGCAGGCGGTTGTGGATAGTATCGAGGGGTTCGGTGAGGATTGCGGCGAGAAGGCGAATGGGGACTGAAAGAGGGGTGGTGGACCCCGTGAGTTTGGAGATGGATTTGCAGGATTTGAGTATGAAGGAGGAGGGGGTGGCGCGGAGGAGGACTTGTGGCCATGTGGTTACGTTATTTTTCCAGAGGGGGGTAAGGCGGGGGTGGAGGGAGGCGTGTGTTTTGCGGGGAGAGAAATCACAGTATGCTTGTTTGTATGTGTGAGGGTCTGTGATGTGTGTGGCTTTGTCTCGGAGTGAGGCGAGGAGGGTGGTGTCTTGGGTGGTGAAGTGGGCGCGGAGTGTGGAGGCAATGGGGTTGGTGAGGGATAGTGGAGGGATGTTGTGGAACAAGGTGCCCGCATCGCGTTGAGCTCTCACTAGGCATTTGAGTGTGGGTGGGGTGTAGCGGCTTGACATGATGGATTCAGTGGGCCAATGGGAGTATGTGGTGGAGATGGTGCGGATGTGTGCACGGGCCATGTGGCCTCGATATCATGGGTTGTGCATGAGTTTCTGTAGGTGGCAAACAATGAGTTGTGCAGCGTGGGCTTTGAGGGAGGGGAGGCCGTATCCTAGGTCTGAGGTGAGGCGGTAGAGGGCGGTGCGGGGGAGGTTACGTACCGAGGAGACGGCGGAGCGGAGTGCGCGGCATATTTGGCCTTCGAGGGTGTCGACTTGGGAGTCGGTGAAGAGGCCGAGCTGGAGCGTGAAGTGTTTGCCGATAAGGAGGCCACGGATGACCCTGATTCTGCGGAATTGAGTTAGTGGGGAGGCGGAGAGGGCGGTGATGAGGGATGTGGTAGTACGTTTTAGTTCGTTCCAGTGCTTCGTGAAGGTGAGGCAAGTGTTCAATTTGACACCGAGGACGCGGTATGTGTCCGAGTGGCCTATGGAGGGGATGGGGGCCGGGATGGAGTTGATGGTGATGAACTGAGTTTGGAGGCGGGATGCGAGTAGGGTGATGTTGGCGAGGGAGAGGGCGTTGCCTGAGCGCCAGAGGGCGCCGGTGATGCAGAATTTTCGGATGTTGACGGTCATACATGTGTAGGCGCTGAGGGAGAGTTTCCGGAGTTGGATGGCCATGGTGGGGGTCGAGCCCGTGGCGAGGCTGAGGTCGTCGGCGAAGCCGTGTCCTAGGTATGTGGCCGTGGGTTCTGTGGGGTCTACGTTAGTGGCATGAGGGCCTGGGAGATAGCCCCGGCTGCCCACCGGGAGCCAACGGAGAGAGGGTTCAAGGAACATGGTGAATAGAAATGGGGAGAGGGTGTCCCCCTGTAAAGTTCCTCGATTTATGTCGATGGCGGGGGTGGGGCCGTATGGGGTAATGTAGTCGGTGGATGAGACCCCGTAGAGGTGTTCGCATGTGTCGACAAAGGTGGAGGGCATACCGAGTTGTCGCATGTGTTTGAACATGATGCGGTTGTCCGCAGCATTGAACGCGCCTTTGAAGTCCGCGTACATGACGTAGATGTCTTTGTTGTGGAGTTTTGCCTCCTCCATCGTCATGTTGACGGACGAGAGTGCGTCGTGGATGCTGCGGTATTGTCGGAATCCGTCCGGTTGGTCGCAGAGAATGCCGTGGGTTTCGGCGTATTTCGAGCCTGCATCTTTGATTAGTGCGGTCCATAGCTTAAGGCGGTTGTTCATGAGGGCGATAGGGCGGTACTTGTCGAGGAGGGTGGGGTCACCTTTTTTATGTAGCAAGCATGTTGTGCTGTGGCATCATTCAGGAGGGGTGTATGACTTGTGGGCGAGGAGGGAGTGTTGTAAGTAATACCGCATACGTATTAGTTGCAGATAGCTACTGTAAGCTATTCTAGATATGATTAGTACATGTCTAGATCGGACATACCGATAAACTGTTTGACTCGGTACATAGCTGTCGCTAGGCTACAGCTTTAACACTTCTGTTGTCCCGACACCACGCCGGTAGGCTGGTTGTCGCCGTAACTGTTCCGTTTGCGGGACTGTGACTGTAACTACGTTTGCGTAAGTTATCTTCCACACTAACTGTGTTTGCATGGTTCAATAGGTTATGGGCCCCCGCCTCACGTCACTCACGCGCGACAACATGGTTCGGCGAGCTGCGATCGACAGCTCTCCCGCAGAAGGCAAGTTTCTTTAGACACCTAGTACTTTCAACCTGTAGTCGGCGGTATCGCCAGTATAAACTGCGATTTAAAACCCGCCACCACCCCTCTTAAGTCAGCCACTCGCCGGCGATAGCCAGCCACCCACACCGACGTACTCGTCGTGTGTGGACAGGGTGCACACAGGTCCAAGCTGGAGAACGGGGGGGCGCACTGTCGGGTGAATACGCATCCACATGTTGCACGCCAGCCGTAGCTTACCTTTTTCATTTTTATATTATCTTAGCGACTCAGGCGCCAGCGCAGCGCTCCATCTGTCCTGGCCTTGGCCTCGACTTGTGCCCCACACTGGGTGGAGGATCCACAGAAGATGCACTGAGACACCCCGGGGCTACAGGCCGAGGGGTCGGCGGGCATCAGGCCGTCTCTTTGCAAACCGCTGTTAGGCACGAGTCCGGCTAGCGGTTTTTACCGCTGCCTGTTTTTTATCCAGCTCTTTCTTTTTCGCCCTCTGTCGAAATGGCGCCGAAAACCCCGCCTGTTTCACCTCATGATTCCCCTGACACAGGCTCTCAGCAGAGCAATCTCGGTACCACCCAGGGTGTTCTCGAGCTGCTCCTTGAGCAAATGACGCGCCTTGAAGCGTATCTCGACTCGCGGTCGGCCGCCATTGCTGCTCTTCATGCTGCGGGTGCTATACCGCAACCCCCTGTCGCTCAGCGCCGCCACGATGCTCAGCTCGGACACTTTCGGGACAGCCACGACGTGCACACCCTCCCCCTGCTTGTGCATCCCCAGCCTGGCTACGCCCCACAGGACGCACAGTCAGCCTTGTCTGCTGCTACCGCTGCAGCTCATGTTGGCGACCCCGCCGTCGCACAGCGCCGTCCCGATGCGCACCGCGAGCCCTCGCGTCCCGAACTCGTAGGTGAACACTTGCAACCACCCCCCCAATACCCCCCGCTGATTCTGCCCTACACCGCGACCCCTCCCATCACGACATCCCGATTGAACAACTCCCGCCACCCCCCCCCTACCCCCCCGTTGGATATGCCCCTCACCACCCCATACCTCTCATCCCGGAGGCGCCCTCTCACGGCGTCCCCCCCTCCCGTGACCACCCGCATTCGTACGCCCCGCCGCCTCCCATGGCCGGCCGCTCTCCCTTTCCCGGTGGCCCACCTCTTCTCTTCCATAGACATCATTCTTCCCCAGCCCAGCGTGGCGACCACACCCCCCGTGGCCGTCGTCGCCCCACCGTTGACCACATAGTCATCGGGCGACCGACACACGCAACCCCCGACTTTGACCCAGACGTCCACCCCAGTCTCTTGGGCAGCCCCCACTACGCCCCCGTCTGCACGCGCCCCGCTGTCTCCACGGTCTTGCGCATCCTTGGCTCCGCCCAAGCCTCACCCACGGAGGCACATTGGCGCGCTCTGCAAAAGGTCCTCCGCTCCCTTCATGGCACCATCCACATGCGCCTGACGTTGGGGGGGGGGCTGGACCACAGCCTCCAACTCACAAGCTTTGCCGACGCTGACATGCTCACCAAACTCCTCCCAGGACTTGCACTGGCAAGACACCGAAGTGCGATCCTTGAAGGACAAGACCCAATGCAACGCTTCATTCCGTAGCTACCTGCAGGGGGAGTGTTGTAAGTAATACCGCATACGTATTAGTTGCAGATAGCTATTGTAAGCTATTCTAGATATGATTAGTACATGTCTAGATCGGACATACCGATAAACTGTTTGACTCGGTACATAGCTGTCGCTAGGCTACAGCTCTAACACTTCTGTTGTCCCGACACCACGCCGGTAGGCTGGTTGTCGCCGTAACTGTTCCGTTTGCGGGACTGTGACTGTAACTACGTTTGCGTAAGTTATCTTCCACACTAACTGTGTTTCCATGGTTCAATAGGGAGAGGAGGGAGAAGAGGGCGGAGCGGGTCGCCGGTGGCAAGAATTTGATTATTTCGTTGGGGATACCGTATGGGCCGGGGGCTTTGCCTGTGCCTAGTGGGGCAAGGGGTTTATCGAACGTGTCGCGATTTTATCATGTCGGCGAGGGTGAGAGAGGGGTCCCCGCGGGTTCGATGGTAAAGTTGTCGGGGTTGTTTGGGAGTTCCCATGGGGAGATGGGCAGTTCGTGTGGGGTGGCGCGGCTGAGTTCGGTGGCGAAGTGAGAGTGAACCGCCTCTAGCACTGCGGAGGGAGAGGTTGCGGTAAGTTTGTCGGGTTTGGTAATGCGGTGGAGGGTTGAGGTGGCGCTATTGGGGGGGAGGAGGCCGCTTTTAATTTTCAATAGGCGGTGGGAGGATTTAGGGCAGGTGTCGTAGGTCGTATTGGCGCGAGTCTATATTTTTCTGAGTTTATCGGTGGTGGTGGCGCGTAGTAGGTGGCGTATGCGTGCTTGGCACTGTTGTTTGATGGCGTCAGTGGTGAGATACTCGGTCGTATTTAAGAGGGCTTGGGCGAGGGGGAGGGGGCCGTTGTTCGTACTACATATGCGGAGTTTTAGAATGTGTTTGCGTGTTGTTTTAGTAAGCCGAGTAGGGGCGAGGGACGCCTGGGGTGGACGGGGTTTTTTGGCGGGGAGGAGAGGCCATATTGTGGCAGCGTGGTCCATGTGGTGAGAAAGGAGTGTAGTGAATTGCGAGGCGAGGGTGTCAAGGGTGTCGCGGGAGGCCGAGGTATGTGGGGTGTTGAGTATTGTTGCGTGGAGGGTGGCCGTTTGGTTGATTAGGTCGGGTGTGCTGGTTTGATTGTTTGTATGTGGTCGGGAGTGAGGGGAAGTTTAAAGTTGAGCTTGCGTGTGGTATGGTGTGTGTGGGAGTGGGTATGGGGTGGGGGGGGGGGGGGAGGGGCTGTGAGAGAGAAGGGGGCAGGAATTACGAGGTGGATTGCAGAGTGGTCAGTGAAGTGTGAGGGGGAGGGGAAGACCGAGCAAGAGGATGGTGGAAGGACGAGAGGAGATGGGGGCATGGTGAGCCAGTGGTCAAGGCAGCCTCCGCTGCGGGGGAAGGTAGGGATGGGGGGATGAATAGGATGGATGTGGGATTCGATTAATGAGGTGAAGCCGGGGTTACCGGTACCTTTTGTGGTGGTCGACTAGAAGTCCCCTCCCCTGAGGATGCGGTGGTTCGGGTGGTCGTCAACCACGCGGAGGCACCACGCTGCAACTTCAGCGTATAATCGATTCAGCTGGGGGGTGTGGAGCTGGGGCATGCATGCTCCTAGGAGGAGGTAGGGGGTGCCTGAGTGTGGGACGAGGGTTAGGCCGGCGATGTGAGGGATGAGGTGGGGGATGGAGTTAGGACGGTGGCAGACTGAAACGAGGCTCTGCGGACCGCGAAGAGAACGCTTGCGTTGGGTAGGGGCACATGTGAGTAGTATGGTCGAGAGCTTTTGAGGAGGTAGTGGGGGAGGGCGATACGCCAACGGGATTTGTGGGTGTTATGGTTGGTTTCGGTGAGGATGAGGACGTCATGGTGGTGCGAGGTAGTGAGGTGTTCGACGTCCATAATGGAGGTGTGGAGGCCTCGGATGTTGAGGGTAATGAGGTGGAGTGGTTGGGATGTGTGGTTTGGGAGGATAGGGGAGGGGAGGGGGGCGGGGGGGTTGGGAGGGTCGCCGGGGGGGCGGTCGACATGAGGAGAGTGGAAAGGAGGGGGGAGGGAAGGGGGGGAGGAGGGAGGGGGAGGGGAGGGGTAGGTGTTGGGTAAAGGGTGGGGAGTGGAAGTTGAGGGGGGGAGAGGGGTTGGGGGGGTGGAGGGCGGTGAGTAATTGGGGTCTTCCAACTGGGAGGGGGGTGGAGCGGAAGGTGTGGTTCCACATGAGTGAGTGTAGGGAGTAGACGGTGGTACGGGGTCGAAGTAAGGGGGTTGTACGTTTGGTCGGGGGTGCTGTAGTGATAAAGTAGGTGTGCAACAGGGCGTGGGTTCCGCGCGACCATGCGTTGGCTGTGTCATTCTGGCGAGGGGGGTTAAGTATGCGTAGGTCGCCGAGAGGCGGGGGGGGGGGGGGGGGGGGGGGTTTAGGAGGCTAAGAGAGCGAGTGAGCGGGTGAGTAGGTTGGGGGGGGGGTGGAGGGAGTCAATCGAGGTAGCCGAGGAGTGGGTTAAGTGAAGGAGGCCGAAGTGTGAGTGTTGCCAGGTGAGGACGAGTAGGGGGTGGTTGGGCGTGCCCGGGTGGGGGGGTGAGTCTTTGTTAGAGAGGTTATTCCATTGGCTAGGGTATTGCGAATTGTGGTGGTAATTATCAACTTCGTTATTGGTGATGAATGTATAAGAGGCAGAGGCGGTGGAGTGGAGTTTCGCTAATGAGTTAGCAATGCAGTATAGGTTCGAGAGGTCCTAGTAGTGCCCCCATTGGAAAGAGAGCACCGCAGAAGAGTCGAGGTAGCCTATGGGGGTAGGTAGGCCACGTTCGAGATTTATGTCAAAAAGGTAGATATGTAATTTGATGCCGCAGGTGTGTGAGGTAAAGTGGGCCGGGAGAACTGTCTGAAGCGAGTCGTTTATAGTATGAAGCGAGGTGTTTACAATGTGGCGTCGGATATCGGGCTGTGGGGTAAGGGGAGGGGTCGTAGGGTCTAAACTCTGGGTCGTCCTGTGGGGGACTAATTATGGATTACGGCATTGTCGGCCGGGATGACATGTGGGGGCTGGTGGGGCCGTGGGAGGGGGGCGGGGCGGAGGGGAGGGTGCGGGTTTCTCTTATGTCGTCCTCTAGCAAGTCCTCGAAGTCTTCGAGTATATAGTTATCTCCGTCCTATGAGCTTGGGGGGAGGAGAAGGAGGGTGGGGTGGAGGGAGGGGGGGCAGAAGGGGGGGGCGGGGGAGGGGAGTGCATGGGGGATTGGGGGAGGGGGTAGTGTGGTAGGGTGGGGGGGTGAGAGAGGGGTGCGGGGGGGGGGGGGGGTGGAGAGGTTTTCTTGCGGGAGGGTCGGGAGTGCTTGGCGATACCGGCCGGGGGTGCGGGTTTGAGTGAGGGGTCGGTGGGGGGTCGAGGGTAGGGGGGGTTCCACGTGGTCGGGCGGGGGGGAGGTTGGTGGGTGTGGGGGAGATGAGGTTGTGAGGGTTGGGGAAAGGAGGGAGTGGGCGGGTGTAGGGGTGGGACGAGTGGTGGAGGGGGTGTGAGGTGGGTGGGGGTTGTGTTGAGGGAGAGGAGAGGAAGAGGAGTCCATTTAGTCGGAGGAGTCTTCAGTGATGATGGCGAGAGGGGTAGGGGGGTGTTAGTGTGGCGGGTGGTGGGGGGAGCTGTAGGGGTATGGGAGGGGTTGTCGTGGAAGGAGGAGGGAGGGGCATGGTGCGTGTTGCGGGAGTGGTGGGGTGTGTTGGAATGGGTAGGGGCGGGGGCCGGGGTGGTGGAGGAGAGCTGGATGTTGGGGAGGGAGGAGAGGTCGAGGGGGGCGTCCTCGTCGGCGGCATGCATGTAAAAGTCGGAGGTCTCGAGGGGCCACTGGTCGGAGACGTGGAAGTCATGTAGGTGGCGGGTCCATTGGAGGAAGAGAGAGGGCGGATTGCGACAGAGGGTGTAGTTTTTGGTGTGAGTGAGAGGTGGTGGGGAGGGGTTCGTGGTGAAGATAGGGTCCGATAGACGGGCCCTACCAAAGGTGGAGTAGTGGTGGGGGGTGATGGTGAGGGTGCATATGGACTGGGTGTGTGCGCCTCTGTGAATAAAAGTGTGGTACAGGGGGATAGTGACCGTGCCGTTGGTGGAGATGAGGATGCAATACATTTCTGTGCTTAGGGAAATTTTGGTGCTGGTGGTGATGGTGGGGGAGGTGGAGGGGTGGGAGCGGAAGTACGAGCCGTCGGGAAGTTTTTGGAGGGTTGTGTAATGAGTGAGGTTGAGGGGGGTGTGGGGTGGGGAGGAGGATGATGGGGTGTGATGCGTTGTGTACTCTTTCGCGGTTTGGTGTAACATGGTGTATAGCCAGTGAGTGGATGGAATGACTCCGTCCGCGTTGATGCAAGGTAGGGAAAGGGATTGGCGGGACTGGATGAGGACTGTAATGAGGTAGGTCGCCGCCAAGGAGGTGCTTGGGACGTGTCTAGTGACTGGTGGGGGAGTAATGGTGATGGTGTGAAGATGGTGGTAAGGGGGTACATGTTCGTGAAGTGGATATGAAAATATGTGTAGTGAAACTGGGCCAGATTGTGAATGGATGGGGTTATTGGGCAGGTGGAGGATATTTCCCCAAAGGGAGGAGGGGTCACCCTCGATCGGGATGGGAGTGTCCACGGGCTGGAGGGCGTCCGCGAATTGGAGGATGAATTGGGCATGCTCAAGGAGGTCCTCCATCTGGCTCGGGGGAGGGGTCGTGGGGGCTTGTCCGGCGGGTGTGAGCGCGATCGCTAGGTTGGACGCGAGTATGTCCTGTAGGAGGGCGACGGTTTCTTGGCCGGTGATGTCAGTAAAGAGGGGGGATCGGATCTTTACCCTTCGGCCTGAGACTGGATGGGCTGAAGCGTCACGGAGGAATTGGATTTTCTGCTATCGTAATTTAGCCAGTAGGGAGGGGGAGGAGGCGGCGGAGGTTGGTGCAGGACCGGCCGATCGGAGTTCACGCTGGCGTGAAGCGAGTTGGTACATGAGGCCAACCGCGACGCAGGAGGTGGGGATATCGAGACGAATTTCTTGAAAGCCCTAAGTGAGGTCGACAAGCAGGGGGTGGTGTCGTAGGTCGATGGAGTTGTCGGGTGGTGAGTGCGGGTGGCGTTCGCTGTCCATCGCGAGTGGTGGGCGATTTCTCGTCCGATTATATTTTTGACGCGAGTGGGAAGGTCGTCGAGTCGGTTAATGCTTTCGATCAGCTAGCCGCGGGCAACCGAGCGGGCCGAGAGCACCGAGGTCGAGGAGTGAGTCGATTCCGGGAGGAAGACACCGTGCATCCAAAAGCGAGCAAGATGGGAGGGGGTGGTTGAGTATTGGCCTTTTAGGAGATATGAGTCGATCATACGGGTCGAGAAGTCGTCGGCCGACCCAAGGTCCGGGGTTGACCGAGGGGCCGCGAGGACCAGGGGTGTATGGAGTCCACGACGAATGGGGAAAGGGTCCATAGCGGTGCCCATGTTCTGTTTGTCTGGGGGCAGTTGTGGGACAGTGAGGAACATGGCTAGCGGGTGGCCCGCGAGTTGGTTTCTGGGGTTGCAGAGGTCCATATGCCGCGCCTGCTCCGGGGGGTCCCGCAGGAGTGCCTGCTTGAAAGTGGGGGGGGGGGGGTTGGAGGTCGAGGACATATTGACCGAGCGTGAATCGTAGTAGGGGAAAGAGTCATGGGGGTTTGTGGAGTGGTTTCGATTTGGATTTCGAGTGGATTGCGTGTGTTGGCGGCACACGACCAGGCCTGATGGGACCTAGGTTTGGTGGATGTTGGCGGCGGAAGGGAACGTCCGGACGCTCGGTGGGGCGCGGTGTGGCGCGCCACTCCCTAGGAGGGGGCTTTTTTGTAATCGAGGGACGTGATTGATAGTTCGTAGTACTAAGGCGGGTACATGTTTGGAATTCGAAGTGGGTGGCGCAAGAGTTGTCGGAGAGACGAAATTCAAAACTCTGAAAGCTGCGCCTTGCTGTGTGTACCGTCTGGTGTAGCTACGGATCCACTGACCTGGGTGAGCTAGGCTCGGGTGGGAAGAGGTGGACGGATTGTTCAACGAGCCCTATGCCCACTAGTCTGTCGCTCAGTGGGAGGCCATACCCACAGCGAAGACGATCGGCGTTGCTCATTAGAGCTACCGACCCATCCCCGTAATGAGTGTCACTAGTACTTTAGAAGTATTGTGGATATATTTACTGTCTTTAGTGACGGTAAGATACGTTTTTTCCACCGTACTATATGAGGGTGATTTCGAATACGGGTCGCGGGGCTTTGGCTATCTTTTTCGCTTCACATGAATCAAGTTTCAAGCTGCCATCCGATTGCTACACGATGGCAGCTCACCGTGTGCTTGGCCTCACTGAGGAGCGCGCCTTTCATGTTCGAAAGTGCCCTCGGTGCAATGAAGCTCCCTCATAGTCTCGTGGGCGTGGATCTTCGTTGACGGCATCGGGCGCCTATATGTAGGGTGAGCGCTCCACATCTGCTATGCTTATGGACCATATCCCCCGGTGCCCGTGCTCGTGGTATGTCATTCAACTCCACGGCCGGATTATCCACGTGCTTGAAGAGTTTATGCTTGAAGCGGGGGCCACTAAGGGACGGGACTTGTGGTTGGTGGTCCGCCGCATTCGGTCGGGAGCTTCTCGATATCGTCCTTGGGATGTGGATTGGTTAGACTTCATGGCTCCGCGCCGTCATCTTGTCGTTGGTGTGACGGTTACAAGTGCTCGCACGAACACCAATGTTCCTCGTGATTGGAAATTGGAAATTGTTCACAACATGTGCCGGCAAATTGGACCGACTGCTGTCTCTTGGGCCACTCTACTTTGCCATTCACGACTTATTAGCAAGTTGGGCCCGGGTCTCTTCGACCATGTACACCTATCGACACACCTACATGCAATGTGTGTCGACGTTCCTCGGGAGTTAAAAAACTGTAAGCAACCGCAGTAATTGCCACAGCCCCCCCGCCTAAGCAGTAACAGCGTAATAATTGTGTAATAAAAAAACACAGCTAAATATAAATCCACTTGTCGAGATATGCAAAACTAAGCTGCTGCTCGACCTTCACGATGCACGGCCCGCTGCCACCGAACCGGGGTGCCGACCGGCCTAGGCCGGTCTGCGATCGGGAGGGACGACGGGCCAACCTAATCTAGCTCCCGCGTGACTTCGGTCTTGCCGAAGGTAGGAGGGGAAAGGCTGGCAAAAAAACCCTCCTCGCGCGGTCGCTCGTCGATCCCGCCGCTCCATCCCGTAAACCCCGCCCCAAGGTCTTGCCGCGTCCACCGACGCGGCGGTCCTCCTTGTCGAGGTCCCCCGTCACCTCGAGGACATGTGAGGGGGACCGAGACACACAGACATAAAAAATGGGCGCTCCTGCCTCCACGCCTGAATTTCCCCCGCTCATTTCCCCGGTTTTTCTCTGTTTGGTACCCGGGTACCTGTCGGTTTCCCGGCCTGTGGCCGCACCCTCCCTCCTCTGATCGCGCGTCCACCGAGCAGCATGTTCTTGAGCGGGGGTCTCCGCGCTCACCAGGGCCCACGCTCAAGGAATCCTATGATTATGAAGGTCTGTCGGGGTAGTGGGTGTCGAAGAGGGGGGGGGGGGGGGGGGGGGGGGGGCAGGTCACCGTAACCGAATTCCGCGGGCCGCGGGCGCCTGGAATTAAACAAAACCCTCCGTGCCGAGTTTTCCGGCGGCGCCGACCCAAAGGGTCGTCGCCGCCAGATCGTGTCGCTCCTCCCGTCGCGACCGTCCTCCTTGCCGCCCCAGCTAACTCCTCCCCCCGGGGGATGACGCTAGACGACGTAGCGGCTCGCTAGTGAGCGCCCTACCCTGGTGCTGCTCCCCAACTAGCTCGACGCCGGGTACGGACATTATTTTAGTTTCCGAATAAAGCCCTCCGTACAGGGCTTTCCGGCGGCGGCTGATCTTGAGGATCGCCGCCGCCTCATATAGCCGCTCCTCCGTTTGCGACTGGCCACCGGCCTGTGCCATGTCTTGCCTCACCCCTCGGCAAGGTTCGATTGGCACATGGCTGGCCAACGGCTAGCGAGCGCCCTTTCCGGCTGGCCACCACCAGCTCCAACACCCGCCTCCCACCGCTGATCCGGCCGTACCCTCCTCGCCATCAAACGCTGCCGTAGTACAGGCCCCACCCCTCAAAGTAAGGATGTATTCAGAAGTATTTGTGTGCGAAAAAACATATCGGACGGGCCGAGCAAGAGATCTTGGTGCCGGTATTCGCACATTTGTTTTTCAAAAGCCCTATGTATGGGGCTTTCCCGACCGCATGCTGATCCTGCGGATCGAGTTGTCGGCCCTCTTAGCCCCCTACCGTGCCAAGCTTGGCACGGCTACGGGGTTTCCAGCGCCCACCTCGGGGTGGTGAGGGGATGCCGACGGGCCCCCGAGCGCACCCCCACCGGGGCCGCCGGCGGGCGCCATGTTCCTCGTATAGGTGCTCGTCTCCACCTCCCGGGTAGCCTTGCATTGGGAGCTCAACATGGCAAAATGGATGCGGACCTCCGCACTTCTGCTTTACTTGGCACCCCGTCGGTCCCGTCGGTCTATGACTACTATCCCTTCGCTCTTGAGGATGGGGGCCGGTTGGCGCCTATGGCGGTTGAGCTGGTTGACCGCATGTCTATTTTGGGGGTTGTTCATCGCTTCCATGGCATGGGTACTGCTGACTCTCGTTCTTTGCGCTCTAAAAGTTATGCCCGTATGCATCATTTCGTTCGTGGAACTACATGTGTTCATTTTCGGCGGTTTTGGGCGGACGAGCGGCGAGGTGTTGTTTGGGGGACATGCAACGGCTTTCTGATGCTCTTCATGATACATTGAGCTCCTATCTCCGCGACGCTTTGCAAAAGGACAGTGTTGACGCTGTGGCATCCCTTCTTGTTCCTTACGCGTAGGTTTTTCCCTCTTTTTTTCTTTTTGCTTGGTGGCTTGTGCTGCTTTTCTTGATGTAAGAAGATCAACTAAATACATGAATATCGCTCCATGACATTCCTATCCAATACTCGCCAAAAGCACACTCTCATGACACAGACTAGGTTACACACACGTACACATACATGTACTGATGTAATGTAATTGATGATAAGAGGGCGCGCACTGACACACTCTATATACACTCTTCCCATAAAGTCCGTTACTAGTGAAATAGGGCCTTTCGCGTAGGGCGGGTGTTTGTCATGTAGGGTTTCTATGTTTTAACTGTACTTTAGCTCGTTAAAAAGGTAGACCGAAACTTGTGTTGGCGGTGAAGTAATGGGGGGAGCGGGGCACATATGGGGCCCATCACGGCTACGAAATAACGCATTAGGGTTTGCGGGTCAACCCCGATTTCGGGGCATACCCTGATTCGGGCGACCCGGAATTCGGATTTTCCACACTTTGGCTCGCGAATACTCCCGAAATCGGCGACACAACACGCGGTTTTTATGATCCCAACATGTGGGATGTGCGACGAGAATTCATGCAACGTCTTTCTGCTGCTCTTCATGGCACTCTGGGTTCTTATCTCCGCGTCACTTTTCAGGAGGGCAGTGCTGGTGCTGTGGCATGCCCTCATGTTCCTCGGGCTTAGGTTTTTTCCTCCTTTTTTTTTTTTTTTTGCTTGGTGGCCTCCACTGCTTTTTCATGTAAGAATTTTTTGTGATCCCAGCATGTTGTCCGCAAACATGGGATCACGTGGGTGTGATGGCATGTGCCGTTAAGATGCTTGACGTGGGTAGGATAGGGGCCGGAAAACCACATCTTGGGAGGCTTAAAAAAGCCTAGCTTTGCCGTACGGTGTCCGATTCGAGCAAACTAAGTTGCAACTGGAAGCGCTCCCCCCAAGTAAATACAGGTTTTCAAGCAACCCTTGGACATGTGGTACCCGCACACCCGCTCCGCCAATACGCTTAACAATCAGCGCTCTATATTTCCTCTATTCACGGCGTTACCCATTTCATGCCCCATGATGGCATGGTGCCGTGCCATTTGCCGCATGCCCAACCAAGGCCCGTGCTAGGGTACCTTGACACCTCCCCGCCATATTTCACGCCCGGTGATGCGAAAGCTTCAAATGCCAGCGATCCGCGCGCTAGGGTGCTTACACTCCAAGTCAACCGTCCCTCAAGCCCAATAGGTCCGTAGCCCGTGCTCCTTGGTTGTCTTTTCGGGCACTTGGCAAGAAAACCTAGTGCACACAATATGCCATTCTCGGTATTGCCGCTCCGTAGGCGGCCGGGCGCAGCACACTCGGCGGATACTCGTGCAATTGTGCAAACATGCTCACAACCCAGTGTCGAGTAGTCTCCCGGCTTGTCGCGACACTACGTGTACCGAGCCACGCATAGAGGCGTGCATAACATGCACATGCACAAATGTCGGCCTACAAAATATGGGCCGCAAATCCAACGTGTGTGCCCACAATAATTGGGGTGTACCGATAAAGGTGCTCACGTCACTGAACAGCGCGCCGTGGTGTGTTGTTCGAAAGTCATTACTCTACCCCCCAATCGAATTGCACGGCCATCGCGCGCGGCTGTGCGTGGCGGTAATTAAATGCGTGCCGCTAGTAACGGACTTTCTGGGAAGAGTGTAGAGATGATGATATTTGGACTCCGATATGATGATAAACATAATATCGACTCCGATGGTATTTGATATCCCGGCCCCCGAGGGACTTGTCCTTCCCCAGACGCCGTCTCCGCTGTACCGTATGTAGCAGTCTCCCATATATACAGGTCGAACGAGTCACCACTCACATCAACTGCAGTAGTCTATCCCACGCCCTGTCTGCATATGCACGTTCCTACATACGTGCACCGCATACTTTCGCCGTCGACATCTAACGCTCGTACCCACATCAGCGCTGTCTGGCATATTGTGCCCTGCTGAGTTCCGCCAGTTTACATATTGGTCGTCGCCCGAACGAGTTCGGCGACGCCCGTGTTCCTCGTCAGCGCCAAGACTCCCGAGCCAGAAGCTACACCAATATGGAATCATCCTTTGACAGTGTAAGTATCCTTGTGAATACACTGAGACAGATACCGATGAAGCGTATCCGTGTGGGACAACAACAGCGACAACAGCTTGGCCGGCCAATGCTTCACCTGCTGCTGTCCCCGCTTATGACTTTCAACTCGAGCTTTACGGAAGTCGACGTGGTAGGTCAGCCCCATCGACCCCGTTTCACAATGCGTTGCGCTGTGGATTTTTATTCTCCCGTAACTGGCGGCCTTCAAACGCTACAATGCGACGGGGATGGATGGACTAAGAAGGCGGCCAAGCAGGCGGCCGCGGCAGCGGTGCTGGATGAGCTGTGTGCAATCGTCGCCGAAGAACCGTCGCCGAACTATATGCCGCTCGTGTTGGCCTCTACGCTGACGCTAATGGGCAGCGAACGCATCTCCGCAGCACCAGAGACCTCACCGGCGCTGGACCCCACAAAGCCACAGATGGGCGAGGATGCGGTACGCAAACCCTAAATCCAAACAATAAACCAGCGGTCGGCCTTCTGGACTGGTTCTTGCATCATCACCCCCACCGAATACACTGTAGCGACTTGAATACACGGTACTCACACATATCCTGACAGCTCGCTATTGGAATCATGCAGTCTGGCCAGCCAGCGAGCCACGTCAGCCTATTACTGGAACATCTGCAGGAGCACTACCGACCGCAGTTCGTTGTGAAGAAGGCAGAGAGAGGTCGTGGAGCGGTTGCGCACGGCCTATTTGTCGCAAACTGCGTTGTCGCCGGCGTGCAGCACCAAGAGGCGTATTCAAATACCAAGTCAGGCGCGCGGGAACTTGCGGCGCGCAATGCGTTGCGTGCGTTGGGTTGTATCGCCGGTGAGGAGGCTGGATTCATGGACCCGCATGCCAGCGGGGCGAGCTTCATCAGCGAACTCACCGAGTACAGTCAACAGGCGTTAATTCCTCGAATTGTAGTTCAGCCTAGCAGTGGCCCAGGAAGTTCTTGCTTCACGGCGACATGCGAGGTCATGGGGAACAAGTTTATCGGGAGTGGGTCAAGCAAGTCCCGGGCTCGAGAGGAGATGGCGAGAGTGGCGATGGAAACCCTTGCTATTGTCAGCGAACCCTCCACGCAACAACGGATCGCGGATCGCGCACAGCGGCACTCAGAGATTGGCGACGCGCTCGCATGTTGCCCCGTGCTCGTGCCAACTAAGCCAGCACGAAAGGAGAGCGGTAGTGACGAGGAGTCGAGACGACACGAGATGGTACAACTGGTACAGTTTAAATTGGAAAGTATGTATCAAGAGGCATGCCGCAACGGCGTCGTCCTCCCTCCGGCGGCGACCTCAGTCGTGGCGGCCTTCATACTCGCTCGCGGACGTCATTTAACTGTCGTTGCCGTGGCCACTGGAACAAAACACCTCGCGCAAGAATATATCGGCTCCTCGGTTGGAGCGCGGCTTCTGGACTCCCACGCGGAGGTGCTGGCTCGGCGAGCGCTCGTTCGATACCTCGCTGCCCAATTATCTGCGGATAGGGCCGAGACAGACACCGATGCAATATTCTCCGGTGGACGACTCCGGGATGACGTCGAGTTTCACCTGTACATTAGCACCGCACCGTGCGGAGACGCTCGTCGCTTCCTGTCCAGCCACGTGCCGTCCACTATGACGACGCTCAAGCGTCGGCACCCAGACTCCGAGTTAGAGCAGCGTCGCCGTGACCACTGCCCTGCGTTGTCGAGCCCGGAAATGGGAAAGCTGACAACCAAAATCTCCGCCGGAATGGGCTGCTCACCTACGGACTCGACCGGGACGCCCGTCGAGCGCCGTTGCTCCATGAGCTGCTCTGATAAGCTTCTCAAGTGGGTGACGCGTGGCCTACAGGGCGGTCTACTGCTCAGCGTAATAGAACGTCCGGTGAAGCTGAGCTCCGTCATCGTGGGGTCGTGCGTGAACATGCCAGACCTGGAACGCGCGCTCTGTTGCCGCACACCTAACGGTTGCCTCGGGCTACCAATCTACGGCGTCGTAAAGCCTGTTGCTGCGGGAACAACAGTGACACGTCCTGGTACAACGACGACTACCGCCACCTCATCTACGAACACAACCTGCCTAAACTGGTATGAGGGAGCAACCGCAGGGACCGAGTGTACAAACGCGAGGACAGGACTGCGGGTCCAATATCAAAACACGACGACGCACGACAGCCCGAAGTCCCGGCTCTGCAAAAGGGAGCTCGCGCAGTGTTTAGTCGAGACAGCGGGCGTCAAGGCATTCTGCCCTGGCGAAACGTATTTGAACTGGAAGTACAGGGTGGTACGTAACTCCGAGAACCGCGGAGGAGCTGTGCAGTCGTGTGTGGAGCGGGTTCGAGGCACTGCCTGGGCCCACCGCTGTCACCTCGACGATTTCCTGATGCCCGGAAAGTTCTGACACTCGCTACTAGCGTTCTCACGGACTATACACCGGTCCTCTCTCGTTGAGCTCGCGCAAGAACTTCGACTCGTAGATGAGCCCGTACCTGGTTCCATGTCCGGGATAGTCACGATCACTCCGAAGTCTCCGATACATCTCGACTTCAGTGCGTCAACCGCACCAAGCCGAATTTTCATTTGATTAACGGTCCATCACCAGTCTCGAAACCATCGACCTGCAACCCCTTTGCCTGTGTGCCGTCCTTGCGGCTTCTACTTTGTGTAACCGACACCTCATTCGACAAAAACTTGTCTGCACAGCCTTGCTGAGGTTCAAAATTGCGATAGCGCCGATGACTGCGACACATTACTCGTTATGTTGTTTAACGCCTCCGCCGCACGATAAAGCTTAGCTTTACTACAGCGAGCCTCAGCGGCTGGGTTTGACACCAGAAGAGGTGACGTCACTACTCAGACCTCTTCTTCTTTTTCGACCCCCTCGTCTCCTCCCCCTCGTCCTCCTTCCGCCGCTTGCCTTTCTGCTTTGTCAGCGGCGCGGCCGCCTCTGACTCCAGTGTGTCGTTAGCCGTCGAAGACGACTTGTCTTTCCTTTTCTTCGTTTTTTCTTTTTTCGCCTTTTTGTCTTTCTTCGCCTTTTCGCCCTGATGATACAGCAGTACAAACAAAGCGCTGTCAGTCTCAACCCCATACATCTCGCACATCCCGATGCCTCTACTGCGGGTTAAGCCTTACCAGCCCGTATTGGGTGACGGACAGGAAAAAACGCCTAAGGAAGATACTGTGTACGAGTGTGTGTGTGTGTGTGTGTGGCAGTGGAGGGTAAGGTTCAGAGCTCGAGTAAGTGTGAAAGTATGTGTGCTTGTTTGCGTGAGAGGCGAAAGCGCGCGCACGTGTGTGTGTGTGCGTGTGTGTGTGCGTGACAGAGAAATTATGTGCGAGACGGTAGAGTACGTGTGTGTGTGTGGGGGGGGGGGGGGGGGGGGGGGGGGGGGGGGGGGGGGGGGGGGGGGGGGGGAGACAGCGTAAGGGATAGACAAATAGTGAGTTTTCATTTGTAAGAACGAGATAAGGCAAGAGAGAATGTGTATCTGTGCGAAGGAGAGCAGGTGTGTGATTGTGCATTCGGGGTTGTATGTTTGCCTGTGTGTGTTTTTGTGAGAGACAAAACGAGTGAGAGAATCTATGCCTGTGTGAACTCGCGTGTGTCTGTGCGTGTGTGTGAGTGGGGTGTGTGTATGTGTGAATGTATGTCGATGTATGTGTATGTGTATGTGTTTGTTTATGTATGTCTATTTAAAATCAATGTGCGCATATGTTTATCCTTGCGTCTTCTACGTAACTGGCCATTCCCCGGTGCATACCTGTGCGTGTCTCTGTATGTATGTGCGTGTATGTGCGTGTTTTTGTTTTTGCGTGTGCGTTCGCATATGTGTGGGTGCAGGTTAAATTCACTTTGTGCGTGTGTGTGTGTGTGTGTGTTTGTGTGTGTCTTCGTGTGCGTGTGTGTGTGTGTGTGTGTGTGTGTGTGTGTATGTGTGTGTATGTGTTAGTGTGTCGGTTTGATTTCAGTAATGGACATATATAAGCTTGCATTTTGTTCGTGACTGGTGATTTGTCCATGCATGGATGTGCGCACGTGTGTGTACGTTCGTCCGCGCGTGTGTGTATGTGTTGGCGTGTGCGTTTGCACATGCGTGAGTGCATGCCTGATTGACTTTGTCTTTTTTGTCCGTGAGAGAGCTCAAGTCTACTCGTAATTGTGTACATTTGGCCTGTCAGTGTTCCTTGTCCCTTGTAGGTCTGTGCATGTGTGGGTGTGTAATTGTGTATGTCTGCGTGAATGTGTGTGCGTGTGTGTGTTTCTATGTGTGTGTCTGCGCGTGCCATTATTCGTGTGTGTGTGTGTGTGTGTGTGTGTGTGTGTGTGTGTGTGTGAGTGTGTTTGTGTGCGTGCGTGTGTCTGTGTGTGTGTATATGTTAATGTGTGAGTGTGTGTTTCTGTTTGTGTGTTTGCGCGTGCCATTATGTGTGTGCGTCTGTGTGTGTGTGTGTGTGTGTGTGTATGTGTGTGTGTATGTGAGCGTTTGTGTGAGTATGTGTGTGTGTGTGTGTGTGTGTGTGTGTGTGTGTGTGTGTGTGTGCGTGCGTGTGTATGAGTGTGTACGTATGTGTGTGTGTGTTCCTGTGTGTTTCTGTCAGTGTGTTTGCGCGTGCCATTCTGGGTGTGTGTGTGTGTGTGTGTGTGTGTGTGTGAGAGAGAGAGAGAGAGAGAGAGAGAGAGAGAGCGCGTTTGAGAGCGTTTGTGTGTGTGCGTTAATTTGTACAGTGTGTTTATGCGTGTGTACTGTGGGTGTGTGTGTGGGGGGGGGTGTGTGGGTGGGTGTGTGTGTGTGTGTGTGTGTGTGTGTGTGTGTGTGTGTGTGCGTGTGTGTGTGTGTGTGTGTGTGTGTGTGTGTGTGTGTGTGTGCATGTCTTTGAATGTGTGTGTGAGATACGCGAGAGGTGGTTCGTGACTATACCTGTGCAGTTTTCACAGCGTCCTGTAGCTCTTCGCCCCCAGCCGCCGCTAGTGCTCGCAGAGACTCGGACGCCGCCTGCAAGCTTACTGTGATGTCTGTCTTCAACCCCACATCCTGCGTGCAGTAAATCGCACGCTGCCAATTAGATGTATCATGCAACACGTACGAGAGACGACGACACTTTTATATAGTAGCGGAGAGTACGGGTAGCGGAGAGTGCGCACTCGACTCAGTAAACCAGCCACCGCCGCCGCAGCAACGGTCGCCGTGCACGGCTGGTTGGATAGAATTTTGCCGGTACAAAACGTGTGCGAGGACATTAGATTAAACAGCTTCTCGCAGATACCAGCCCGGCAAGAAAAAAATCCTCGTCGTCTGCAAGTCCGCCCTAGCCAAAACGCCACCAGGCAGAGCTTGGATTCGGTGGGAGGGCTGCGGAATGAATAGAATTGACTTTTGTCCCCTATAAACACCCCACTACAGAGCGAAGCAAGGGAAAATATATCCCTGTCGACTTGTTATGTATATGCACGTGACGAATGTCTCGCGAATTCACCTAAGCCCTCTGCGCTCTACTGCTCCTCATTCCCGAAGTGCGTGTCATCTGACGGGCGCCGCTTCCCCTCGGGCCTGACGTCGATACTCGATACCGCTGCACCGCGGGGCCGCCACTGTCCCGCCGGCCCCGCGTACAGGTACCTGTACGGAAGTACCGGGTAGTAGTACTCATATCGATTTCGCACTGATCAGAGAAATAACTTGATTATAATAATAAATACCCGTATGAGAATTGGCGATGAATAAGTACATTTACTTGAGGGCACGTTTTGCCAAAGATGTTAGCTTGCTTATAATTTGGCCAAAAGACCACCACAGGCATGGCCGGGGGGGAGATTAGCGCTAATTATGGGTTGGGTGGGTGGGTTGCGCGAGCCAGATGGGCGAGCGCAAAGCAGAGAGTGCCAGTGCTCGGGGGTTGCACCGGCTTAAGGAGCTCCCGCTAGCTAGTGTTGTTGGAGGCATGGCATGGGGCGTTGCGCGAGGCGTTTCCTCAATCCTCGAGGGTTACCTCGAGGGCTGGGCAAGACGCACCGCTTTTACAGTAACGCTTTACCGTTCAGGTGTGCGTTCTGTCACATATGTAAGTAAGTTTTGCAATCCGCTATATTCAAAACAATATGACTATTTACCCGAGGGCACGTTTTGCCAGTATTTCAAAAGCCGGAGGCTTGCGCAGCCTAGTCTTAATGAAGCGGTTTGGCTGGGACGAGCCAGCCGAAGTATTGCCATGCTGCCGGAGATGGGGCCATAGTGGGGTCGATGTATTTCCCCTTTGCTACATAGCTGTTCTTGTCCCAGTCACCCATGTATTTGACGACGTGGAGGGGGGTCCCGATGCAGCTAGCAGCGGAGGCGGCCCCTTTTCGGAGGTTGTGCGATGTCCATTTGAATCATGTCGGAGGTGCGGCGCCGCTGGCGGTGTAAGCGTCGAGGAGCCAAGCGGAGAGAGTAGCAGTCGCATGCCAATCGCATGAGTTCTCGTAAGGTGCGAAGCTCCATAGTGCGGCCGGTGGGGGGGTGTTGTAGAATTTCGCGCAATAGTTACGTGCAATACCATTCGAGGACGTCCGTGAGAGTGGGGTTGGCCGTGATAGGAGTGGCTAGGATCGGTGTCTCGGCCGCGCTGCGTCGCTGGTCGCCTTTCGCTTTCCGGATGAACAACCAAATTTGTCCGCATGGTCGGTCGACAGCCACGTCATGGGTTAAACACCGGACCCCCGATTCCGCTCACCAGAAAAACGCATAATTTGTACACACCGCTAGTAGAGCTCTGAATGTGGCGATCATGTGTCGTGCTGGCGGCGTCCACGTGAGGTGTGTGCGAATTTTAGCGGCTGTGTGGAGTAGCGTGAGCGCTAGGGGGGCTGGTATCGGAAGGCGAGAGTCTGCAGCTTGTAGACGCTCTTGCTGCATTTCGAGTCCGCGTCTTGCGTCCGCTAAGAGGTCGCCGACTGCGATTGGCTGTTGTTGGAGGTCGCGGAAGTACTTGTTGATTGCGGAGTAGTATTGTTGTAGCGACGCCGCGGCGACCGTGCCTTGCAGCCCTAACCAAGCCGTGTAGCGGACGATGGACTGTGTGGTAGCCTGCAGCGGGTGGATGTCTTCCTCATGGCAGAAGGTGGCGAACTGACGCATACCGCTGTCATAGTTAGCGTAAGTTGTCGGTGCGAGGGAGCTGCTCAGCATGTGTAGCGTTGTGGTCCCGACTTGGTCGGTTCCTAACAGCTTGCGAAGCTGGTAGTCATGGTAGCAGTCCACGGCGCGTGCGCATCAGGTTCGCGAAGGTTGTACATGGTCATGCGTGAATGTACTGGTGGGTGGACCGTGCTAGTGCGTAGATCCGCGACGCTAGGGCTGGACGTCCGTAGGGTGCGCCCTATTGCGCATGTGCGGGTGTGCATCAAGGCCGGCGTGGCAGTCGAAAGGCCACGATGCTCCATCTTGGTCGTACGACCCCCTCGCGCGAGCCGTGCCGACCGGGGAAGAACATGTCGCGTGAGGCGGGGTAGTGGATGGTCTCGGTGGCCATGTTGTGCAAGTCGTGGAACCACGGTTTGTGGGGCCAATTGGGTGCGATGACGGTGGCCGATGCGCCCGACTGGCGTAGTTTTGCGCAGAGGGCGGGTAGTGCGGACCACGGGGGGTTGCAATAGTTGATCTCGCGTTGTCACGCGGTATCCGGAAGGTGCAAACAGTCGACGTCTTCGCACTTGGGGTCGCGCCATCGGGCGTTGAAACGCGGGAGCTTAGTGTTTTCCATAGTCGCGAAGCGGTCGATGGAGTGCCCCCCACACGCTGTTTGGAGGTAGCTGAAAATCCGTGGGTTTAGCTGCCAGTCGTCGCGGTCGAGTTCTCGGCTGAGGCTGTCGGCTCATATGTTCGCCGGTGAGCGGATGTATCTGGGTCGGATGTTGATGTTGATGTCGTTGACGTCTAGTAAGTGCCAGAGCCGTCGTAGTTCTGTCATCATGACATGAGAACGGGTAGTCAGCTTGGACAGCGTCGCCACCACGGGGGTGTTGTCTTCGTGGAGTAAGACGTTACGTCCGCGTAGCTGTGGTAAAAATAACTCGATCGCGAGGCGCACGGCTCGAAGCTCCTTCCACGTGATGTGTTGGTGGCGGCTGTCGTCATACCAGAAACCGCGTGCTTGGTAAGCAGGATTGTCGTTCAGAACGGCTTCCTATCCGTAACAACTTGTGTCGGCGTGAAGGTACGCTGTCTCGATGGGTTTGTAGATCGAGCGTCCGTTGTCTTGGTCGGGCATTGTACGCCACCACACGAGGTCGCGCTTGAGCTGGTGCGTCATTCGGACGCGTCCGCCCCATCCCGGTCGTGTACTCAGTACGCAGTGTAGTTCGCGAAGGAAAAAGCGGGCCGGCGCGATGGCGAGGTAGAGGAATTGCGTGAATGCCGCTAGTTGTCTGGCCGGTGGCCAACGGGCGGTAGTCGCAGCTCGGCCGAGTAGCGCTGAAGCTTGTTTGGAGAAGGCTTTGTAGCTTGTTGACCGGGGCTCGAAATTCTCCGTTAAGGAGGTCGATTGTTAGGCCAAGGTGGTCGCCCACCTGTGTGGGCTCCCACATGCCTATGTTGGGGTTGCGTTGGAGGCCGAGCTGGTGCAGTAGGGCCTCGACGCGGTCTCGAAGGAGCAGGTGTGTAATTGTGTATGTCTGCGTGAATGTGTGTGCGTGTGTGTGTTTCTGTGTGTGTGTTTGCGCGTGCCATTATTCGTGTGTGTGTGTGTGTGTGTGTGTGTGTGTGTGAGTGAGTGTTTGTGTGTGTGTTTCTGTTTGTGTGTTTGCGCGTGCCATTATGTGTGTGCGTCTGTGTGTGTGTGTGTGTATGTGTGTCTGTATGTGTGTGTATGTGAGCGTTTGTGTGTGTGTGTGTGTGTGTGTGTGTGTGTGTGTGTGTGTGTAGTGTGTGTGTGTGTGTGTGCGTGCGTGTGTATGAGTGTGTACGTATGTGTGTGTGTGTTCCTGTGTGTTTCTGTCAGTGTGTTTGCGCGTGCCATTCTGGGTGTGTGTATGTGTGTGTGTATGTGTGTGTGTGTGAGAGAGAGAGGGAGAGAGAGAGAGAGAGAGAGAGAGAGAGAGAGAGCGTTTGAGAGCGTTTGTGTGTGTGCGTTAATTTGTACAGTGTGTTTATGCGTGTGTGCTGTGCGTGCGTGTGTCTGTGTCTGTGTCTGTATGTATGTGAATGTGTGAGTGTTTGAATGTGTGTGAGATACGCGAGAGGTGGTTCGTGACTATACCTGTGCAGTTTTCACAGCGTCCTGTAGCTCTTCGCCCCCTGCCGCCGCTAGTGCTCGCAGAGACTCGGACGCCGCCTGCAAGCTTACTGTGATGTCTGTCTTCAACCCCACATCCTGCGTGCAGTAAATCGCACGCTGCCAATTAGATGTATCATGCAACACGTACGAGCGACGACGACACTTTTATATAGTAGCGGAGAGTACGGGTAGCGGAGAGTGCGCACTCGACTCAGTAAACCAGCCACCGCCGCCGCAGCAACGGTCGCCGTGCACGGCTGGTTGGATAGAATTTTGCCGGTACAAAACGTGTGCGAGGACATTAGATTAAACAGCTTCTCGCAGATACCAGCCCGGCAAGAAAAAAATCCTCGTCGTCTGCAAGTCCGCCCTAGCCAAAACGCCACTAGGCAGAGCTTGGATTCGGTGGGAGGGCTGCGGAATGAATAAAACGGACTTTTGTCCCCTATAAACACCCCACTACAGAGCGAAGCAAGGGAAAATATATCCATGTCGACTTGTTATACATATGCACGTGACGAATGTCTCGCGAATTCACCTAAGCCCTCTGCGCTCTACTGCTCCTCATTCCCGAAGTGCAAGTCATCTGACGGGCGCCGCTTCCCCTCGGGCCTGACGTCGATACTCGATACCGCTGCACCGCGGGGCCGCCACTGTCCCGCCGGCCCCGCGTACAGGTACCTGTACGGAAGTACCGGGTAGTATTACTCATATCGATTGCGCACTGCTAGCGCACTCATCAGAAAAATAACTTGATTATAACAATTAATACCCGTATGAGAATTGGCGATGAATAAGTACGGGTACATATATTTATTAGCGACTGGGAGTCAGATTATGCCAAAGATTAAAGTTTGCTTACATTTTGGATAAACAGCCACTAAAACACCTATTCAGAGGTGTTATTTCTATTCAACGCTTGATCAGGGAAGGGTGGGTGGGTTGCGCGAGCCGATTGGGTGAGCGCAAAGGCAGAAGGTGGCTGCCACCAGCTAGAGGAGCTGCTTTAGAGGTAAAGCAGGTGGGCGTCCGCCGCGGACAATTTACTGCGCTTGTGACGCTTAATTTGTCTCCGCGCGTTGCCTTTGGCGGACTCAACATGGTACGTTAACTAACCGTTAAACCCCAATATTTTACCAATATAAGAATTTAGCGAATGGGTGTCAGATTATGCCATTTATAGGCGCCCGCCGGCGGCGCAGCGGCGGCGGCCCCGGAGAGGGGTGCGCTCGCAGGCCCGTCGGCACCTACCTCTACCTCCACGCGGTGGGCGCTGGTAACCCCATAGCCGTGCTAGGCCTTGCACGGTAGGGGGCTGAACGAGGTACCGGCAGCTGCGATCCGCGGGATCAGCAGCTGTCGGGAAGCCATGTACGGAGGGTTTTGGAAAAACATAATATCCGTACACCGGCACAGGGATCTCCCGCTCGGCCAGTCCGATATATCTTTTTCGCGACTAAATACTTGCAGATACTCTCCCGACGATGGGGCGGGGGCGGCGTTTGCGAAATATTTTTTGGCGAAAAGGGGTACGGACGGATCAGCGGAGGGACGAGGGTGTTGGAGCTGGCGGCGGACAGCTGGGAAGCAGCGCTTGGGACAGCGCTCGCTAGCAGTCGCCAGCCCTGCGGGAGCCTTAGGTCTCCCTTGGGGGCGAGGCCTGATGCTACGCAGGACGGAGGCTGGTCGCAGCCGGAGGAGCGGCACGGTTTGGCGGCGGCGGTCCTTAGGATCGCCCGCCGCCGGAAAAGCCCGGTACGGGGGGGTTTTGGAAAAATTCCCGTACCCACCATCTTTTGAGGACCGGCGACTCGATCCCTGTGTTCTTCCAACCCCTTCCCTAGTCGGTACCCGGTTATCGATAGGCTGCCTCAGGCAGTGTGCCTAGGGTTATCGTAACGGCACACTGGTAACCCTAGGCACACTGCTCGTAAAGGCGGCCCCCTAACAACGTAAACCACCGGGGGAGGGTACGGACGGCCACAGCACGATCAGATAGGTGTTGGAAACAGACGGGAAAAGGACAGGGGACATGAGAAAATCTGGCTCGGGGACAGGAGAGCCAGCCGGACACCGTCTGCAACCTAGTTATTTTCTCCTCTCAGCCCCCGAAGGAGGAGAGAAGACTCGGCTAGGTGG
Organism: Tetraselmis chui; assembly: GCA_026401115.1. Classification (NCBI taxonomy): domain Eukaryota; kingdom Viridiplantae; phylum Chlorophyta; class Chlorodendrophyceae; order Chlorodendrales; family Chlorodendraceae; genus Tetraselmis; species Tetraselmis chui. The sequence goes on from JAPMLY010000570.1 coordinate 91,493, forward strand.
CGAGCTGCGTCGGGGGGAGCGGCTAATACCTCGGGCGGGGTTGAGCACGGATCGAGGCGGGACCGACGACGACCTATGCGAGGGGGGGTTTCACCTGCCTTTCCCCCCAAGCTCCGGCACGACCGGAGTCGCACGGGAGCCGAGGTCAGGCAGGTTCGCCTCGACCAGATCAAGCTGGACAGCCTTGCTGATCAACGACCCCGCAACGGCTGGAGCAGGCCGCGTAACGTGGAGATTAGCGACATTTTATTTTTCATACTGTATCCAAAAAAAATACGTATAATAGATCAGAAAATTATAAATACCTGGATGCGGGTATGTTTTAGACGGTATCGTTACCGCCATTGGAGAGGTTGGGATTAGTGGTTCACGGTCTACCTCACGCTTAGAAGTCCAACAACAAGTTGAGCATAGCAAAAGGGGGGGGCCAGAGACAGCAGCCGGTTCTTACTAGTATTGTTGTAAACAATTTCAAATTTCAAATATGCCATTTATAGAGACTGAAGGTCTGCATAGGCTTCTAATCCGGGGGTTTGGCGACTAGCCAACCGAAGAATAGCAAGGCCGCCGGGGTCTCGCTCATGGTGGGGTCGATGTATTTGCCAATGACGACGTCGCTGCTTTTCGATCAACCACCCATGTAGCGGATCTTGGTGAGGGGTGCGCCGATGCATGCGGCGGCGGACGCCGCGCCTTTCCGTAGGCTATGCGATGTCCACTTGAATTGCGGGGGGGGGTGTAGCGCCAATGGCGTTGCATGCCACTCGAATCCACTTGGTGATGGTCCCGGATGTCCACGTGTGTTCATCGCGTGTGACATGTGTGGGATATCCGCACGCAGGCGGCCTCCTCGAGCGCGCTGTGGGTATGGTTGCTTTGACGCGGGGTGACGACCGCCGCCGCGAATTTCGGTGTCCATGGAGTAATTTTGAATGTCTTCCATAGCTGATATGCTCGCCGTGTTAGCGCAGGCGTCGTAGGCGGCGTGACATGCCGTGGCGCGGTATTCTTTGGGCGTGGCGTTGTGCCGGTGGGCGGAGAGGTGGCGGTAGGCGTCACAGGTGAGCTTCCAAATTTGTGGGCCGTCGAGATGTCGGGGGGGGGGGGGGGGGGAGCTCGAGGCCGGGGGCAATGTAGGGTCCCCATAGCTCTGTGTCGATGTGGTAGTCCTCACATGGCAAGGCCGCTTGGGGTACCGTCGTCGCTGGGGCTGGGGCGAGGGATCACACGGTGGAGTTGATCGAGGGTCGCTCGGTCGGCAGTTGTGCGCTACGGGCGTCGTGCTCCGCAATGCCACCCTTCGGCGTGTCGTCTGCGCCGACGGGATTGGCTAGTTGTGTGCTTACTTGTTTTGCTGTTGCTAGTTGAGTGATGATGGTCGAGCTGAGCGTAGCCGTTAGTTCGGTAAAGGCTTGCTGAAAATGGCCATCAAGTCGCTCTTCTCATGCGGCAGCGTTAGCGAATAAGCGTTGGTCCTGTTGTTTGAATTCTACTTATGTAACAAATTCCGGCGCGTCGCGAATTTCGTCGACGCCATGTCTATCCGCATCCATCGTATTTTTAGCAGGGTAAAGAGTCTCGGCCGTGTTAGACGCGGTCGAGTGTAAGCCGTCACCTTGCGCAGCTACTAGAGCGACGATGCATGATGCGCGAGCTGATTGGGCGAGCGCAAAGGCAAAAGGTGGTTGCTACTAGCTAGAGGAGCTGCTTTAGAGGTAAAGTAGGTGGGCGTCCGCCGCGGACAATTTACTGCGCTTGTGACGCTTTGTCTCCGCGCGTTGCCTTTGGCGGACTCAACATGGTACGTTAACTAACCGTTAAACCCCCAATATTTTACCAATATAAGATTATATTATTCATAAATATACGGGGCTTGCACATCTTTGTACGCTTAACGGAACGCCGCAAATTCGCAATGTACCCCCGACACGTCGGACATACGTCAGATTGTACGGGTGTTCCAAAGATGGCAAAAATGGAACTTACGAAAGAAACATTACGCTTTGAAAAAAGCTAGACGACATATTGTACGCTATCGCTACAAGTACATGTGCGCTCATCGCGCAGTATTCCCAACCCCAACACCAGAGCTACGACAAAGCACACGCCCGTGGTTCACTCCCACCACATCCTTGATTCCTTGGCTTACCTTACGCTACTTATTCTCGCTAAAACAACCGCATACCATGTCCACCCCTACACCCTCGTATTCGTGGAAGGACTTTGGTGCAAGCCGCACAAGCCGCCAAATTAGATAATGCGTGGAAGGCCGCCGGAGGAAAGGGTGGCCGAGCCGCCGGCACGTCGATCACGACAGCCCTCTTAAGACCGGGGAGCTTATGGCGGAATACGCTGAATAGTATGACCTCCTCGATATAAAAATCAACGGGGGGACTATCCGAAAGCATATTATAAAATGGATGCATACCTACGTTCAAGGTGTGGATCCCCCCCTCCTCTTCCCCCGTGTTGACATATGCACCCATTTGCAAGTCGACACCATCTCTGTCATGACATTTGTACGCACAATACTCGTAGTAACACATATGTATCTAGATAGTCCTATATCAATGGTACGTTTCGACATAACACGGGTACTAGCTGTCCCGTATGTTGTATGATATGAACACTACCTGTCAGCTGTCAGTGCTACACACACACCAAAAGAAGCACTGCCCATAGCACCACTTAGCACAGTTGTGAGGCTTCCTCAATCTAACAGAGGGGCAGACTATGTATACCCACATGAACGTGGGTCATGTAACCATTCCCTTTCTCATTTTCACCTTTCAGTCTCAATCACCCTTGCACCTTCAATACCCTCCGCCACTCGAGACAAAAAAATGCTGGCCCGCGTGCTGCTTTGAACTCGAGACGTTGTTTATACCTTATAGGCCAAAAAGCCGAGGCTGGTCGCACCGACACGAAGATTCAAGCCGCAGTTGCAGCCGACCCCCCCCCCCCCCCACACACACACACAACCGCTGTGCAGCGTGCATTGCAGTCCATGCGAGAGCTTTGGGGGTGGGTCGCAGAGGAGGGATACGCTTTCCAGTGGCCGGATGGTGAGTTCGACTCGGTTTTCGAGGTAAAGGAGCTTCTTGCCGAGCTACGCCCTTGCTTCTTTGCTAAGCAAGATGAATACGTTGCGTCGGTTTCAAGGAAGCAACAAAGCAAGACGAGGCAAGATAAGCTAAACGAGGAAGGCACTCAAAGCGCTGGAAGGCCACTATCGCGTGAGACGGCTTCAAAGCGCAGTAAACGAACAAAACGATGGCCGCCCGCATCGCGTCCCGGCTAGCCGACACTTACATAGTTGTGCCCACACGACTCGGCATAGTTTGTCTTTCGTCCAAAATTTGAAATTGAAATTGAAATTGTTTACAACATGTGCCGGCAAAGTGGACCGACTGTTGTCTCTCGGGCCACTTTACTTTGCCATTCATGACTTATTAGCGAGTTGGGCCCGGGTTTCTTCGACTAAGTACACCTATCGACACACATAGCTTCACTGTGTTTCGACGTTCCTCGGGAGTTAAAAAACTGTAAGCAATCGCAGCAATCGCTACAGCCCCCCCGCATAAGCAATAACAGCGTAATAATTTTGTAATCAAGAAAAACAGATCTAGAAATAAATCCACTTGTCGAGAAATGCAAAACTAAACTGCTGCTCGACCTTCACGATGCTCGGCCCGCTTCCACCGAACCGGAGTGCCGACCGGCCAAGGCCGGTCGGCGTTCGGGAGGGACGCCGGGCCAGCCTAATCTAGCTCCCGCGTGACTTCGGTCTTGCCGAAGATATGAGAGGAAAGGCTGGGAAAAAACCCCTTCTCGCGTGGTCGTTCGTCGATCCCGCCGCCCCATCCCGTAAGCCCCGCCAAAGTCGCCGCCGCATCCGCCGACGCGACGGTCCTCCTTGTCGAGGTCCTCCGTCACCTCGAGGGCGGGTGGGGGGGACCGAGACACACAGACATAAAAAAATTGGGCGCTCCTGCCTGCGCACCTGAACTTTCCCCGCTCATTTCCCCGGTTTTGTTTGTGTCTGGTCCCCGGGTACCAGTCAGATAATCCGGCCTGCGTCCGTACTCTCCCCCCTCTGATTGCGCGTCCACCTAGCATACTTTGTTGAAACAGGGGCCTCCGCGCTCATCCGCCCCCCCCCGCAAGGGTCTCGTCTATCCGGTAGTGGGTATCGAGGAGGGGGGGGGGGGGTCAGGTCACCATAGCCGGATCCGTCGGGCCGCGGGTGCACGGAAATTAGTCAAAAAACCCTCCGTACGGGGTTTTCCGGTGGCGCCGACCCGGAGGGTCGTCGTCGCCAGATCTTGTCGCTCCTTCCGTCGCGTATGGCCTCCTTGCCGCCCAAGCGTACTCCTCCCCCCGGGGGATGTATCCTTTCGGCGTAGCGGCTCGCTAATGAGCGCCCTACCCTAGTGCTGCTCCCCAATTAGCTCGACGCCGAGTACGGACATTAGTTTATTTTCCAAAAAGCCCTCCGTACATGGCTTTCCAACGGCGGGTGATCCTAAGGATCGCCGCCGCCTCACTAGCCGCTCCTCCGCCTGCGACTAGCCACTCGCGTGTGCCATGTCTTGCCTTACCCCGTGGGAAGTGTCGACTGGCACAGGGATGGTCAGCGGCTAGCGAGCGCCCTTTCCTGGCGCTGCTTCCCGGCTGGTCACCACCAGCTCCAACACCCGCCTCCCGCCGCTGATATGGCCGTACCATCCCCGCCATCAAACGCTCTTGTAGTACAGGTCCCACCCCCTCGAGGTAGGACTGTTCTCAATAGTATATGTGTGCGAAAAAACATATCGGACGGGCCGAGCGGGAGATCTTGGTGCCGGTATCGCACAGAAATTATTTTTTCAAAAGCCCTCAAAGGCTTTCCCGAGAGCGGCTGATCCCACGGATCGAGTTGTCGGCCCTCTTAGCCCCCTACCGTGCCAAGCGTTGCACGGCTACGGGGTTTCCAGCGCCCACCACGGGGAGGTGAGGGGAGGCCGACGGGCCTGCGAGCGCACCCCCCTCCGGGGCCGCCGCCGCTGCGCCGCCGGCGGGCGCCGTCTTTCGTCCACTCACCCTCGTCCCCATTAAGCGAGTCTTGAGAGTACCCCTCGCGCATGATATCAACTCATGGCTCAACAGCCACGGGTTAAGAATCAGTAAGTTTAAGCGCGCGTCCTTTAACAATGTCTGATGGTACTTCCGTCGTAATTCTGAATCTGACGGAACCTCGTCATCCCAAAACAATGGGACTGTGGCATGAGGTACTAAATCTGGTCTCTAGCTGAAAGGATCAACTTCGCTCATGGCTCCCGTTTTATTTCTGGGGGGGCGATCGGGTCGCTGCGGCGGGCGGGGTCGCGCGAGGGGGATGCTTGCGGTCGCTTGCACGGCGTATTGCGTCAAGGCTGCCGAGACGGCCACCGACGCGACACTAGCGCGTCGCCGCGGCCGCCGCCGCCGCCGCCTCGGCCGCCGCCGCCGCCGCGGCCGCCGGCGGCTTGGCGTACGCGTTGAGCACGCCGCTGCCGTCGTTGTTGTAGTACGAGGCGGTCATCCGGGGCGCGGTGCTGGCGACGGAGGCGGCGTTCCGGGGCGTGCCGGCGGCGCTGCGGCGGGTGGTGGTCAAGGGGGACGTCTTCCACGACAAGGGCGCCGTGTGCAAGGCGGGCATCGCGTTGTTCTTCCTGTTATTGCGCGGCCTGGCGCGCTTGGCGCGCGTGGTGGTAATCCGCGGCAACCACGACTTTGTGCAAGAGCGGTACGCGCCGGGCGACGAGTTCTGCGACACCGGCGACGTCATCGAGGCGCTGCTGGCGGAGGCGCCGGTGCCGGGGGTCCGCTACCTGGCGGGCACGGGCGCGGTGGGGGACGCGCCGTTCGGGTTCGGCGTGCTAGCGGTGCATGACACTTGCTCGCGGGGGGGCACCGCGGCGAAGGACATCGCGTGCCCCGCGCTTCCCGACCCCGTACGCAAGCGTCATCGAACCCACAAACGGTTGCAAGTCCCGCACGTAACGTGCTTGCCGCTTGTTCAACTTTTTGTTCGGCTGTTTGAGCGGATATCGCTGTGTGGCGTTGTATGTTTCGAAAGGAACCTCGTGCATTCTTTAAGGTAACACCTCCAATGTTTAACGGCTTCACATTCGACCAAAGCCTCTAAATCGTGCGCAGAGGAAGTGTTGCCACGCTCAGCTAGATTCAGCTTACGCGCCAAGTAAGAGGCTGATTTAAGTCCTCCTCCTTGGTCTTGCAGCATGATTGCTGCAATCCCCATTGTCAAAACATATGTAGCTACGGTGAACGTCGCGTCCGAACTTGCATCCGGAAGGATCTCATATGGCGCGGAAATGAGCCGTAATTTGAGAGTCTCGAAGGATTCCGAACATAAAGGCGTCAGCGTAATCTTCTCTGGCTGGGACTTCCGCATTAAGTCCGTCAATGATGTCGTGAGGTCGCGAAAATAGTGGATGAACTTGGCGTAGAAGTTGCAAAATTGCACAAAACTGCGAACCTCCTTCTGCGTCGTAGGCATTGGCCTGTCCGCAACGGCCTCGAGTTTCTTTGTCGAAACAAAAATGTTACCCGCTGACATAGTGTAGCCCAAGAACTCCAACTTCTAAAGACCGAAGACGGAGTTTTTAAGGCGCAACTTCAAGCCCTCCTCTTTGAAGCATTGTAGCACAAGCCGCAAGTGCTCCATGTGTTCGTCCAAGGCACGACTATAGGCAAAGATGTCGCCGAGGTAGACAGTAACGAACTTATATTAAAAGTCGCGAAGAGTGTCATTCATCATCCTTTGGAAGGTAGCTAGTACATTGCACAGCCCGAACGGCATGACGACCCACTCCATCAAACCATCTTGTGTCTGAAACGCAGTTTTGTGGACGTCTTCGTCACGTACCCGAACTTGCGATAAACCAAACGCGAGGTCAAAATGGGTGTAAAAATTCGCGTCCTAAAGCTCATCGAAAGCGCCATCCACGCGCGGAAGTGGGCAGGTGTCCTTACGCGTAGCCTCGTTAAGACCGCGGTAGTCAATGCAGAATCGAAGCGAGCCATCAGTTGTAGGCACAAAAAGAAGTGGCAAGTCGAACTCGCTATGACTCGGGCGAATTGGCGCCCGCCGGCGGCGCAGCGGCGGCGGCCCCGGAGGGGGGTGCGCTCGCATGCCCGTCGGCACCTACCTCTACCTCCACGCGGTGGGCGCTTGTAACCATGTAGCCGTGTTAGGCTTGGCATGGTAGGGGGCTAAATGAGGTACCGGCAACTGCGATCCGTGTAATCAGTGGGTGTCAAGAAGCCATGTATGGAGGGTTTCGGAAATCAAAAAATCCGTACACCAACACCAAGATCTCCCGCTCGGGCCGTCCGATATGTTTTTCGCGATTGAGTACTCACAAATACTCTCCCGATAAGGAGGCGGGGGCAGTGCCTGCTGTAAAATGTTTTGGGACAGAAGGATATGGATGGATCAACGGTGGGACGCGGGTGTCGGAGCTGGAGGCGGACAGCCGGGAAGCAACGATAGGGAAAGGCGGTCGCTCGATGTTGACAAGCGCTCATGAAATCGAGCACACCTATCCAAGGAGGTGAAACTCGACATTAGCAGCGAGGAGAACTGCCGCGGCGAGAGGAGCGGCACGGTCTTGCGCGGCTGATGTATTAGATCGGCCGTCGCCGGAATACCCCGTATGGAGGTTTCGGTAAAAGATTCCGTACCCGGCGCCTTTTGAGGTCGGAGCCCCGATCCTACCTTCCCATTCTCTCCTCTCGTCGGTACTCACCATCGATGGTAGGATGCCTCACGCGGTGTGCTAGGGTCTGTTGTAAGTAATACCGTATACGTATTAGTTGCAGATAGCTACTCTAAGCTACTCTAGATATGATTAGTACATGTCTAGATCGGACATACCGATAAACTGTTTGACTCGATACAGAGCTGTCGCTAGGCTACAGCTCTCCCACTTCTGTTGTCCCGACACCACGCCTGTAGGCTGGTTGTCGCCGTAATTGTTCCGTTTGCGGGACTGTGACTGTAACTACGTTTGCGTAAGTTATCTTCCACACTAACTGTGTTTGCATGGTTCAATAGGTTATGGGCCCCCGCCTCACGTCACTCACGCGCGACAACCTGGTTCGGCGAGCTGCGATCGACAGCTCTCCCGCAGAAGGCAAGTGTATCTAGACACCTAGTACTTTCAACTTGTAGTCGGCGGTATCTCCAGTATAAACTGCAATTTAAAACCCGCCACCACCCCTCTTAAGTCAGCCACCCGACGGAGATAGCCAGCCACCCACACTGACGCACTCGTCGTGTGTGGACAGGGTGCACACAGGTCCAAGCTGGAGAACGGGGGGGTGCACCATCGGGTGAATACGCATCCACACGTTGCACGCCAGCCGTAGCTTACCTTTTTTTTTTTATATTCTCATAGCGAATCAGCCACCAGCGCAGCGCTCCACCTGTCCTGGCCTTGGACTCGACTTGTGCCCCACACTGGGTGGAGGATACAGAGAAGGTGCTCTGAGACACTGTTGCGAGACATGGTTTTGTGTGATAATCAAGTTGCTACACAGCAATGTTGGTCAAGTAGCATCGTGATAGTACGGGTGTGACTCAGCACTATAAGATGATAAGCCAATCAACAATAGAGAGGATTAGGTTGCTGATGGTGGCAAGTTGTTGAGCGTTAGATATCATCTAAAGGCTCAGAATATATGTTGGCGTGTGCTCACCACAAGGTGAGTGCGTGTCCTGTGATAGGCAAGTGCTAGGCACTTGCTGAGGGTGAGATGACATGCAGTGTCACTCACCGAGTGTAAGCATTTCCTTATTGCCCCCTCAACTTTGACAGGTTATGGGCCCTCAAGCTTCTAGTTGTTGGAGTCATTTGTCTTGACTGGAACCTAGAGCTTGCTTCTCGAAGAGTGGTAGACCTTTGTGGTGTCGCACGATACGTGAGGTGCGGCTGGCTCACAAAGTGGCTGGCTCTTGCTTGTGTTTGTAGCTTTACTTCGATACCCGGCTGGTAGCGACTTGTTTGTGTCGCTTGGAGCCGGCTTGAACCCCCGAACGCCGACTCGTGTGACGTGAAGATCGGCTTGCTTTTCTTTGTTATAGCTTGGCGCTTTCTGGAATTTTATTCGCTTCCGGAGCTTGTCACCCGCCAGTTTCTTTTCTCGTGAAAGCCGATAGTGGTCCGGCTGAATTTTTGGAAAGGCATCTTTCCACAAGTGTACTAGCACTCATGTACGACGTCACTTGACCAACCTTCTGAGACTCGTTTCTGATTACCTTGGCTGTATAGACTCCGGGAGTACAATTGCGTCTTCGGTCAGCCCTTTGTCGTCTCCTTTTCTGAGCCGTGTTGCCCGCCTCTTCACCGGTACTTGGTGCTTTTTCTTGTTGGCATTATTCTTGATTCTTTTGCGAGCGCACCCGACGTACCTGATATGGACTCCGTGAAACTACCCAAGTTCAGTGGGGAGAGACGAGATTTTGACGTGTGGAAGAAACGTTTTCGTGCATTTGGCTTGATGCAAAAGTGGGCTCCGGCTTTGTCGTCGGATGGTGCCGCTTCCTCTCAACAACAAGTCGACATGTACTCCACATTGATTCTTGCGCTGCCGGAGGACGACCTTTCCATTATCGAGAATGTTAGCGAGGATGACAAGACCTGCGGCCACACTGCGTGGACTGCGTTAGTCAATCATTATGAGGACGATGGTATTTATCGGTGTACGGAACTATTGCAGGACTTGGAGACGCCGCAAGCGGACGGCGAGAGCGGCATTCAATATCTGAACCGGTTAGTTCGACTGCAACGACAGCTTGCCCGAGTTGGGGACGTCGTCTACGACCGGCGTATCATCATGTATTTGGTGAAGGGCCTGCGCAGCGAATACCACTCCATCACCGACACGTGGGACGTACACGACCTCAGCATGGATGCCGTCAAGCGTGATCTTCGTCAAAAGGGCATGCGCATCGAGAGTCGTGCGCAATCACATTCAACGGAGCCCCCAACGCCTACGGCTTTTGCAGCGTCTCATGATGACTCAACGACTGAACTTTTGAAGCGGCAAGTCTCCGAGCTCCAAGACCAACTGAAATCTCTTCAAGGAGCTGCGACTACTCGTCGTACCTCATATGGCAGAGGCGGAGCGAGAAATTTTCGTGGTGTTTGCTATGGCTGTGGTAAGAAGGGCCATCGCAGGTCCGAGTGCCCCGTCAACAACACCGGAGGTAATTCTGCGCAAATGGACTCCCCGGTTGCTTTTCCGGCGGTCATGGACGTGACAGCCACCCCTGCGAGGCCATTCTCCGAGGCTCGACACATGTTCGAGCGCGATGGGGAAACGTGGATGTGGTTGGCCGACAGCGGCGCCAGCCATCACATGACTAGTGTGCGCCGTGACTTATGTGAGTATCGAGCGCTCACCGACCGGCTTTGGGTGAAGGGTATCAGCGCCCGCGCTGTTGGAGTGGGCTCGGTCCGAATCATTGTGAAGGCTGAAGATGGAGAGGAGATTCCTGCCACGCTAAAGAATGTGCTCCACGTTCCTGAGCTATCCCGTCGTGCGTCGTGGTCTTACCATCGACTTTTCAGCCTCACCCAAGCTCGGCGACAAGGTCATTCTGTGGTGTTAGCTGATCCCGTGGACCACCTTCGTCTTCATGCCGGTCATGGTGGTGGCGTGGTGGTTCCGTTGGAGCGCGCGCATTTATTGGTGTGGTTGCCGGCTCGGGTTGCTTCGTCGAATCCTACCGCTTCGGTCGCCACTGCGCCATCGGAAAAACGGTTGTGGCATTCCCGACTCGGTCACCTTGGCGAGTCGCAATTGGACGGGCTCTTGGCCACTCAGGTGGAGGGCGTGGCGTTTTCTGCGTCGGAGAAGTTGGGCTTCTGTGAGACGTGTGCTGTGTGTAAGTCGCACGTCCGCCGTATCTCTCGTGAGCCGGCTGACCGGAACGTTGGTGTCTTTGAGGTCCTCGGCTTAGACTTCTGCGGTCCTATGAGTGTTCCATCCTTGGGAGGACGGCGGTACAGCTTGTGTGCGGTTGATTTCCGGAGCCGTTTCATGCTGCATGATGCGGTCCGCTCCAAGGATGAGGCTCCCGCCTCGTTCCGTCGCATGTTGACTACCATCCGTTCTCTGGGGCACACGGTTCGTCGTCTTCGGGTGGACAATGACACGGTGTTCTTAGGTGCTGCCTTCCGAAACCTCTTGGATGAGTTCAACATCGCCGTGGAGATCACTGCCCCTTACGCGCATTGGCAGCATGGCCGTATTGAGCGGCAGTGGGGGACTGTGGTCCCGATGGCGCAGTCAATGATCCGGCAAGCCGCGCTGCCTAAATCGTATTGGGCTTTAGCGATGGCCGCTGCGGTGCATGTCCGCAATCGTGTGCATAGTAGCGGAACCGGCGGTGTACCTTTCACCTTGGCGACCGGTAGACGAGCTGATTTGAGCTCCATGCGGGTCTTCGGCTGTCCGGCCTATGTCCACGTTGACAAGTCTCAACGCCGCAAACTTGACGATCGCGCGTGGAAGGGTGTCTTCGTGGGCTATGCTTCCGAATCACCTGCGTGGTTGGTGTACAATCCTGCTACTCGTCGGGTGGTGAGCAGCCGCAACGTGGTGTTCGATGAGGTTGCAGTCCTCTCCATTGGGGAGAGCAATGCGGAGCAACGCAATGATGATGAAGAGGACAGCACCCCGCGCACCATGTGTAGCGAAGAACCGGATACACCTTCGGGGGAGTTGCCGCTACGGGAGTCGCGGCAGCATTCCGGGTCGACGGAAGAGGAACGGGACATGCATTCGGGGGAGACTCCACGTGCAAGGTATAATCTTCGATCCACTGCTGCACCACAGCAATGCGTACCCAGTCCAAGGTATAATCTCCGTTTAGCGGGCGCTTCGGGAGATGGATGGACTGCGGGAAGTGCCGCAGCTATTAAGTCAGCCAGCAGCCCGACCGTTCAAGAGCCGGTGTCATACAAGCAAGCGCTGAGGAGTCCCCAATCGGGGGAGTGGGAGGCAGCTATCAAGAGCGAGTACGACTCACTTGTATCTCGGAAAACCTGGACATTGGTCCCTTGTCCTGCCGGTCGCAAACTCGTAGATTCCAAGTGGGTGTTCAAGCTGAAGCGCGATGCCAATGGACAGATTGCAAGGTACAAAGCAAGACTTGTGGCTCGCGGGTTTACTCAGGAGAAGAGTGTGGACTACCACGAGACCTTCGCTCCCACAGTGAGGGTGATTTCTATTCGAACGTTGCTCGCGCTTGCTGCTTATAATGATTGGGAGGTGGAGCAGCTTGATGTGGTGACGGCATTTTTGGAGGCCGATATCGAGGAGGAAATCTACATGAGGCAGCCGGAAGGATTCCGTCACTTCGACATCAATGGAGAGGAGCGAGTGTGCTTGTTGAAGAAATCATTGTATGGCCTCAAGCAAGCTCCAAGGAACTGGAATAAGACCATCACAGCATGGCTAGAGGAGTATGGCTTTACCCAATCCAAGGTGGATCCCGGCATTTACGTCTTCATCAAGGAGGGTGAGCTTTATGTCTTGGCGTTGTACGTGGACGACAGCATCATCGTCGGACCAGCGGGTAGCTTCATCGTTGGGTTCAAGTCGGCTTTCGGCGAAAGGTTCAACGTGCAAGACCTCGGTCCAGTGTCTTGGTTACTTGGCATGACTGTCGAGCGTGATCGTGGCAGCCGCACCATCAGGATTGGACAACAGCAAATATCTTAGATATGTTGGAGCGCTTCAACATGATGGGCTGCAAGCCAGTGGGCTCACCTATGGCAGTCGATGCTTTGAGCAATTGTGTGGAGACGTCGACATCAAGGTTGCCTCCCGGTCTAGTGCCGTACCAAAGCTTGATCGGCAGCTTGTTGTACGCTTCCGTAAGCACACGGCCCGACATCACCATGGCTGTTAGCCACCTTAGTAGGTACATGTCCGACCCCTCTCAGTCACATTGGGAGCAAGCCAAGAGGGTGCTTCGCTATCTCAAGGGGACCGCAGAGTCGGTGTTGATGTACGGTGGCGCACCCTCATCAAAGCTGGTAGGATGGTCAGATTCTGACTACGCTAGTGATATTGGCGAGCGGCGCTCTCGCACGGGGTATGTGTTCATGCTCAACGGTGCAGCGGTGAGTTGGAAAAGCCAGCGGCAACAAACTGTGGCGTTGTCGACAGCGGAGGCGGAGTATATGGCGCTGACTGCGGCCACTCAGGAGGCGATGTTTTTGAAGCAACTACTCCACGAGTTTCACCAAGACTCCGGGTCTCCCATCACAATTCACGAGGACAATCAGAGTTGTATTGCACTCAGCAAGAATAGCATGACGACCGGACGCAGCAAGCACATGGACGTGAGGTACCACTTCTGTCGGGAGAAGGTGGAGAGCGGAGACATCGAGGTGCAATATTGTGCGACGGAGAACATGCTTGCTGATGTGCTTACCAAGCCATTAGTGAGTGCAAGGCATAGCAAGTTGTGCAATGCCATCATAGGATTGCCTGCGTAGCAAGGGGGAGTAATGCGAGACATGGTTTTGTGTGATAATCAAGTTGCTACACAGCAATGTTGGTCAAGTAGCATCGTGATAGTACGGGTGTGACTCAGCACTATAAGATGATAAGCCAATCAACAATAGAGAGGATTAGGTTGCTGATGGTGGCAAGTTGTTGAGCGTTAGATATCATCTAAAGGCTCAGAATATATGTTGGCGTGTGCTCACCACAAGGTGAGTGCGTGTCCTGTGATAGGCAAGTGCTAGGCACTTGCTGAGGGTGAGATGACATGCAGTGTCACTCACCGAGTGTAAGCATTTCCTTATTGCCCCCTCAACTTTGAAAGACACCCCGGGGCTACATGCCGAGGGGTCGGCGGGCATCAGGCCGTCTCTTTGCAAACCGCTGTTAGGCACGAGTCCGGCTAGCGGTTTTTACCGCTGCCTGTTTTTTATTCCGCTCTTTCTTTTTCGCCCTCTGTCGAAATGGCGCCGAAAACTCCGCATGTTTCACCTCTTGACTCCCCTGAGTCAGGCTCTCACCAGAGCACCCTCGATCACCCCCCGGATACTCTCGCACTGCTCGTTGCGCAAGTGGCGCACTTAACAGCTCGTCTCGACTCGCAGTCGGCCGAGGGTGCTGTTGCTGCTGCGGGTGCTAATCCGCACCCCCCTGTAGCTCAGCGCCGCCACGATGCTCACATCGAGCCCGTCCGGGACAGCCACGACGGCCACACCCTCCACATGCTTGACCATCCCCACCATGGTTACGTACCCCCGGACGCAGAAACATTCTTTGCTGCTGCTACTCCTGCAGCTCCTGTTAGCGACCCCACAGTCGCACAGCGCCGTCACGATGCGCCCCGCGAGCCCTCGCGTGCCGACGCGGACCACGACCCCTCGCGTCACGCCATCCGGGTTGATCACCTCCCACCACCTCCCCCCTCCCCCCCCGCCGGATATGCACTTCAACCCCCCGGCCCTCATATCCCGGAGGCGCCCTCTCACCTCGTCCCCCCCTACCGTGACCACCCGCACTCGTACGGCCCGCCGCGTCCCATGGCCGGCCGCTCTCCCTTTCCCGGTGGCCCACCTCCTCCCTTTCATGGCCGGCACTCTCCCCCAGTCCAACATGGCGACCCCGCCACCCGTGGCCGTCGTCGCCCCACTATTGACCCGGTGGTCATCAACCGGGCGGCACACGAAGCCCCCGGCTTCGACAAGGACGCCCTCAACCGGTCCATGAAGATGTCGGTCCCCGTCATGTGCCCGACCACGGACTTTAAGCAATGGAAGAGGACCTTCCTTAATTTCCTCTCCATCAAGGCCGCATACCTCATTCCACAGCTGGCCATCCGCGACTCCGGCGTATGGCTCGACGAACAAGCGCAACACTACGCCTACACGCTGCTTTTCCATGCAGCCAGCGCGAGTAAGCGCGATGACCAAGCGATGAAATGCGTTTCTCCAGCACGCCCTGACTGCGCCGCTGCCGCGTGGGACATCCTTTGTGAACGCCTCGACTGTCGGTCTTTTGCTCGCTCCTTGTCCCTCCTGGACAACCTGACGGTCAGACAGCGCCCTGGTCAGTCACTCAGTGACTATGTCCACTACATGCGCAAGACCTTTGACGACTACAACGACACATGCCAATTGGTTGATGGCTCCGTTGCCATCCACCCCCACCACCTCGGTCTCCTCATGCTGCGCGGTATCTCCAGCAGCGGCCCACACGGCCAGGCGAAGCAATGCGTCATCAACGCCTTTGACACGGACTACATCATGTCGGCGGATGAAGTGATGGCCAGCATTATCCACCTTGCGCACAACATGGACGACGACCCTGCTCCGGACACACCCGCTCCGGCCATGTCACCCCCTCCCGTTTCCGCGTTCGTCGCTGCGGGCCGCGGCTCGCACAGCGGTCGAGGCCCACCACACCGTAACCCTCGCGGCCATCGACCCAACAAGTGTGGCGTTTGTGGCAGACTCAACCACCTGCACCGCCACGGATTGACGCTATCCTTAAGTGGAATCTCGCCAAGCGTAGGCTGAGAGTCCAAAAGTACGGCGCCGCCGACGGCACCCCCTATGCTCACGCTGCGTTGTTGAGCGACGTCCCTGCCGACGACGCCCCCGCCGATGACACCGACTGCCTACCCACCCTCGAGGACTGCGCTGATGACTACGCTGACGACGAGGTGAGTGTCCCATTCAGCTCTGTGGCATTCTCCTCTTCCCTTGCCCCGGGTCGTAACATGTCAAAGTTTTGGGTCGTTGATTCCGCCTGCTCGATCAACCTCACTGCGTTCCGAGATGACTTCGTGAAATTCACGCCCCCCTCCGCTCCCTCTCGCGTGGGCGGTGTCGGCGTTGACGTTAAGGGCAGTGGCTCAGTGCGGATTTCTGTTAGACTTGCCTCTGGCCAGCTCATTCACCGCACTGTGTATGCACTCTACACCCCTGACCTATCATCTCGCTCCGCACAGCGTATCGGCAGACTACTTAGTGTCAGCTGGATGCAAACTCACAGCGGCTGTGAATTCATATTCCCCTCCAACTCTGACACTGGTTTGCTTTTGGTACCCAAAGGCATGGGTGTGCTAGAACCGTCCGGAAACGGTCTCTACCTCCTTCCCCACCAGCCAAACATCCCTTCAAGCCCATCCGCACCGGCGGCACTTGACCCCTCACCTCATGTTGCCCTTACCGGCCCAGTGTGATCCCGTCCTCTGGCACCGTCGATATGGCCACCTCAACATGCAAAGCCTTCAAGCCCAACATACTCACGGTGTCCCGACTAGCCATGTGTTAACTAGCGCTGTAACCAAAGTTTCTTGCGACTCTTGCTTACTTCACAAAGCCACAGCTGCACCACGCAACACAGCCGCTTGCGCGAAGCCATCCCACCCCCTCCTCAACCTGTCCGCTGACCTCTGGGGCCCGGTCAATGTCCCCTCCCCACATGGCCTCCGTTACTGATTGCTCGTCATCGACCACCACACCAACTACATGTGGGTGCGGTTCCTTAAGGCAAAAGACGACGCATGTTCGGAATTGGAAACCATCCTCTTGGACATCAAACACCTGCATGCCCGCCATCACTCCCAGACGGGCGCGTTCGCACCGGTCCTTAAGTTTGACTCATACTCTGTGTTTGAAGCTGCTGTCACTCGCCGGATGTGCGCACACCTCGGCGTCGGGGTGCAGTTCTCTGCCCCATACGCCCACCACATGCTCGGCAAGGCCGAACGTCCCTGGCGCACTATCCGAGACAATGCATCGGCGATGCTCCACAACATGGCCGTTCCCAACTCCATGTGGTCGTGCGCTGTCATCACTGTTGTGTACCTTCGCAACCGCACGTACAGTCGCTCGGTCGGACCTAATGGGGGGGTCCCCCTCACACTCCTTACGTCGTCGGTGCCCAACGCCTCCAAGTTCCGCGTCTTCGGCTGCGCCGTTTTCGCCAAGGTCCCCGACAAACAACGTCGGAAACTCAGTGAAAAAGCATTTCGCGGCGTCATGGTGGGCTATCCCCCTGACGCACCCGGGTATCGTGTCTACAATCCGGAAACGCGTCGTATCACCACTTCCGTACATGTTGTCTTTCAGGAAGACACCCCAGGCTTCGACACACAACCCTCCGTCGACTCGACCATCACCGACTCTTCGGACGACGTACCCGCAGACTCACCCACGTCCCACCCCATTGACCTCACATTACCCACACCCCTATCCCACCCGGCAGCCTATCGCCATGCTCGGCTCCGCTCCCACCCCATTCGCTACGGCGATATGGTTGCCCACTTGTCCGACTACCCACCAACCCTCGTAACGGCGTGTTGTGATCCTGAACAAGGCAAAGCTCAAGAGGAAATCTTTGAGCACCCTCACGTCCCCAACCTTGTCACTGGTCCCCCACACACACCTGCCGGCACGTCCCCTACTGCCATCGCCCTCCTCTCCGCCCGAGAGTGTGTGGAACCAAAATCCTACCGGGCTGCACTGGACAGCGCCCATAGCCCCCCGCTATGCAACAGGAGTATTCCTCCCTCATCAGCAACGGCACGTGGGACCTTGTGGACCCCCCCCCCCGGCCGCATGGTCGTTAACAACATGTGGATCTTCAAAGTCAAGTCGGATACAGCCGGCGACGTCTCCCGCTTCAAAGCGCGGTTCGTCGCCAAGGGGTGCAGTCAACGCGCTGGACGGGACTACACGGAGACCTTCTCCCCGGTCATCCGCATGGCAAGCCTGCGTCTCTTCCTAACCATCGCAGCCGCCCGCGACCTTGAACTCTGCCAGCTTGACATCGACACAGCGTTTCTCTACGCCCCCATCCGGGAGGATGTGTACATCCGCCAGCCCCTCGGCTTCACCGATGGAACGTCCAAGGTTTGCCACCTCAAGCGTTGCCTCTACGGCCTTAAGCAATCCCCCCGCGAGTTCAACATGCTACTTCGTGCGTGGCTCGTCGACCATGGATGGCAACAATGCGTCTCCGACCCGTGCATCTACATCTTCCGCACCGGCCACGTCTTCGCCATGATCGCCATGTACGTCGATGACATTCCCGCGGCCTGCAATGATGCCACCTGGCTCGCATCGTTCAAAGCCCAACTCGGAGCACGGTTCAAGATCAAGGACCTAGGCGACCTCTCCCAACTCCTCGGCATGCACATTACCCGCGATCGCTCCACGCGCACAATCTCGCTGGACCAGTCCAAGTACCTGCGCGACATCCTCGCCAAGTACGGCATGTCCGACTCTAAGCCGTCGTCCCTTCCGATGGACCCGGGCTCCCTCGCCCTTCCGGCGCCGGCCTTGCACACCTGAACTCGCCCTCTCTCACAGGAGTAGCCAAGGACGTCTACCCCAGCCTCCTGGGCAGCCTCCAGTACGCCGCCGTTTGTACACGCCCCGATGTCTCCACGGCGTTGAGCATCCTCGGCTCTGCCCAAGCCTCGCCCACCGAGGCACACTTGCAGGCTCTGAAAAAGGTCCTCCGCTACCTCCATGGCACCATCGACATGCGCCTGACGTTGGGGGGGGGCCTGGACCACAACCTCCAACTCACAGGCTTTGCCGACGCTGATTGGGCCAACGACAGCAGCACCCGCAAGTCTCGCTCCGGCTATCTCTTCACCCTCGGACGCGGGCCAGTCAGTTACAAGTCCAAACAACATGCTTGTGTGGCTCAATCCACGTGTGAAGCCGAGTACTACTCTGCGGCCGACGCCACCAAGGAGGGACTCCACCTCCGACAACTCATGGGGGAAATCTTCAACTCCCCCATCACCAAAACCACCACCATATGGGAGGACAACCAAAGCGCCATTGCATACTCCCAGAATGCCTTGGTCAGCGAGAAGACTAAGCACATCGGTATGAAGTGGCACTTCCTCAAAGACCACGTGGAGCAGGGAACCATCAAGTTGAGGTACCTCCCCACTGACCAGATGGTGGCTGACATGCTCACCAAACCCCTCCCAGGACCTGCACTAGCAAGACACCGAAGTGCTATCCTTGGAGGACAAGACCCAATGCAACGCTTCATCCCGTAGCTACCTTCAGGGGGAGTGTTGTAAGTAATACCGTATACGTATTAGTTGCAGATAGCTACTGTAAGCTACTCTAGATATGATTAGTACATGTCTAGATCGGACATACCGATAAACTGTTTGACTCGGTACAGAGATGTCGCTAGGCTATAGCTCTCCCACTTCTGTTGACCCGACACCACGCCTGTAGGCTGGTTGTCGCCGTAAATGTTCCGTTTGCGGGACTGTGACTGTAACTACGTTTGCGTAAGTTATCTTCCACACTAACTGTGTTTGCATGGTTCAATAGGGTCACCGCGAGTGCACGCCGCCCACGGCGTCCCCGTGGCCGTGTAAACCACAAGGGGCGGGTAGATGCGGTATAGTACGGATCAGCCGGTGCCGGAAACATCTGGCGGCCGCCCAGAACATAATAGACGCGACGAGAGGAGCGACAAACGGCAACCAATTGTGGCTATGGGTTTCTCCCCTTGCCCCAAAGGGAGGGAAGAGCCTAGGTTAGGAGGCGAGCTTTGACGAGAATAGCGGCTATTATATGGGACGAGGGTGTGTGTGGATATTGAGTCGGGGCCTACGACGACCTGAGCGAGCGAGGGGCTTTTTCGCCTGCCTTCCCCCCTCATTTCCGGTACGGCCGGAGTTGCACAAGATCCTAGGTCAAGCAAACCCGAATCGACCGACACACGCTGACAAGCTAAGATGATCAACACCCTTGAGCGGCGGAAGCGGGCCGCGCATCGTTAGGATAGCGACATGGTATTTTCATATCTTATCGTAGCGATGAACCATATATGTCCATGTATCTTATGTTGTTAGTGCCGACGGAGAGGGATGGACAAGGAGACCCCCGGCGTAAAGCCATATCCTTAAGAATTGATGGCAACATTGGGAACGCCATGAGACATCAGCCGATTTATCGGTACTTTGTTGTAAAAAACATAGTTTAGGGCGAATTAAGCAAGCCTCCTCTGCGTCTTTGAGCTGTCGAATGAGCTCCGCGCGCTCTTCACGTGACACTTTGTTAAGACGTTGGCGCTTTGTCGGGCTTGTAGTGTCGATGGGATGATCCCAATGTCGGCTTACATGCGGCGAATCCATTGGATGAAATAACTCCGGAAAGTCATCATAGAGTAACGACCGGAAGTGTTCACGTTGATTTGCAGTTACCTCATATTTTCTGTTGTTGGCGCGATGCCAATCACGTAAAATTCAGTGTTATACACCCTGCTGCGGCACGCCTTGCGCATAAGTTTCTAAATTTTGCCAAAGGACATTTACAGACACTTAGGACGACGATCCTTTGTTTGACGAGTCTCCAATGACGTTCCATCCGTTAGGGTAAAACGCGCGTCGTACCGAAATGTAAAGAAGCTTGCTCGTTGCCTAGCCATGGCAAACCGTGCACTAAATTAGCAATGCGTAAATCGCGTAAGACGTAAAAAAAGTCCGTTGAAGCTCGTGACGAGCCAGCTCGGATGTGATGTCACAAGACTTTACGCGTTAACCCTTGGCGAGTCGAACTGGGGTCTTAGTCTTAGACTTACGAGTTGGTGAAGAGAAGCGTCTTACGAAGTCTTCTCACACGGAGTCAAGTGTCGCAGCACAATCGACTAATCCAAAAATTTGTTGTCTGCCATTAAGAGTTTTCACGTTCAGCTCGGTTCGACTAGGTAGTCGACCATCATAATTAATGGTCGACTGGGTAGCGACAAGTTGCGAGACCTTAGATGGGGGTCGTAAGTTAGCTGTCACGTAAGATACCGGAACAAATGTCGCGTAGACGTAAACGAGCTCACGCTTCCCATGTGTTAACATCACTTGAAAATGATTGTTATTCAACATGGTAAGATCGTCGACAGTCTGGGTAAGGTCGTTTTCCTCAAACAATTCGCGAACGGAAGCGTCGATATGCTCTTCGTTAGGCAAAATCGAACCGACAGAAAAACAAGTTTTACCGGGATGGGCTTCACGTTGTAACACGAGTTTAATGTCACATGCTTTGAAACCTCCGACATGGAGCACGACCACTATAACGTAGTTACCATGGCCTGCAACAGCCATCTCGAATGAATCAATCAGCGTCGAACGAGTCAAGCAACAACGGAAGCTTGCGTCGACCAAATAGCTCCGAAATAATAGTGGAAGTTTTGCCTTCTCAAAGCTAATTGCACACACAAATTTGTTCCGTTCTTGCGTGTTGTTGATGTCACTGCATGTGAAAGTGGATATGGAGGGAGGGATGAGAAGATGTTTGACAATTAATGTTTAACAACATATTGTAATCGAACAAAGGGAATTGTTAAAAGGTTTTGTCACCTCCCTATATTGCACTAGGCTTAAATAGTTTCCGCCTAGCTAGCTTGCACATGCTCTCGCTTGGTCCTCGTGTGAGGTGCTAGGGCTCTCTAACGGTTGCAACACACTAGTAGTGACGCGGCTCGTTTGCCTTTGGAAATCAGACCCGTGCGTAGTCTAGCTAGTTAGATTGATTGATTGATTACTATACGTACCGAGAGGTACTCGCACTGCATTACGCATGTACCCTCGCTAAATTGCACAAGCGACGTACCCACGTTGCACGTCCTTCCGACGGAAAAGCACGAATTCGACATAGTAACGAGTTAATGTACAATGTCATGTATATCTTACTGCTACATGAATATGTACTCGTCACATCGGGGTTAATATAATAAGACATGCCGTGGTTGAGCGTGTTTGTCAACACCGCGAGATCTGATTCCGAAAACCAGCCCATATTGGAGATCGTATCATACGAATTGCGCAATTCGACCGACCACGGTGAAGTAGAAGTAGCAACATGCACTAGTTCCTAACGGATAAGACCGTGCATATTACCTAGCGACTCGGACTTGTAATTAGTATTCATGTTGACGATGGTCGCAGTGACTGTAGCATAGTGAGCATGTTCAACATCAAAGTCGAGGGACGGTACATTAAGTTTCCCAACCCCGTTGGCAGCTCGCAATTGAGTTGATCGAGTGTTTGTACGTCATGAGAAACGACATCCAAGATTCGGGAAACGGCATTACGAACGGCCCTATCCACAAGAGCAAGGTACGGTCGGCAAATATCATGTGGGAGGGTGCGGAGCATGAACCCGTATAGAGCACGTATAGAACACGTGATCACCATAAGAAAAGCCGAATGTGCTTCTCCGAAGTCCGACGTAGTAAACCTCAAACCTCAAACCCATCATCGATCATGCTTGCGGGTAGGAGACGCTCGTGTGAGTGCATTATGTACCATTGTACGAGAACCGCACCGTACTGCGCTAACCCCACACGAGGCCAATGTTGGAGTTTCACCAACTAAAACCTTCCGATGACATGCAAACAAACATGAATGCATTCCCGGCACCGACCAAGAAAGGTATGCCCTACCCGTCCGGGCGTCGGCCCATTCGAGTAATGCGAGAAGGAGCAAGGCCCATCTCACGGAGCAAAACATTTCGGGAGTGCGATACACGAACTACAAAGAAGGCAATATGAGGGAGGGCTTGGCACCATAACTGGAAAAACCTCCCATTTCCTATTGAATGAATGGCGCCATGAAGGGAAGCGGGGACACCGCCTCAAAGTAAGGCATTTACATCTTCGGGAGAGGTAGCGAACTGACGTACAAATCCATTCAACTATGGAGTTAGATAGTGTCCCACAATTTTGACGGTGGTATTCCCAACGTGGGCATTCAAGCATGATATGTTCTATAGATATAGGCACATCCATCCATCCTCCATCTATCCTCCATCCTCGCCGCATGCATGACAATGATGGAGAAAACGTTCAAGCATGGCATGAATGCGGGCTAGACGACGGGATGTGGGAAATACACGCGTACGAAATTGAATCATAATGTGTAACCCTGCAACAGGCCCCGCGGGAATGCTCGTGCCGTATTGTGGCAATGGGTTCTCAACATATGAAGCATGGGGATAAATACTCCACGTATAAGTACATGGCGACGATGATGTCTCGAATCGTCACCGCCATACCGTTGCTTTTACTAGGTTAGAGGCAACGCGTGGTTGCAAAGACCTCCAAGCGGGTGGGACGCGTACGTTATGGGCTAATCTCGCGCTTGCCCTAGCAAAACGATCCAACCAAGGCACAGTCTGAGACGTCCAAGTATTTGGGCGCATACGACAAGGTTGGCGCACCGGATCGCTTATAGGGTGGGCGCTTTAAGGAACGCCCTAGTCCTATAGCCCCTTCTGCCATTGCTTCTATGGGCGGTATTCCTAGCTTCCGTAGTAGCGGCGCTGTGGCCACCCTAGGGGTCTTTGCACCCACCGCAACTAGGCGCCTCAAACGTTGATTTACTATGGTTTGCTGTAATCTATTGACGCCGCTAGTCGAATCCATCATCTAGAATAAATCCGTCACCAAATGATATAAGGGGCTCCTAGTAGGGCTCTAGTACTATATACGTAGGGCCCTAGTGCCTCGGGAGAATGTGTGGTACGGTACGTGTACCACAAAAACGTGTGGTACGGAGCGATATTTTTCATTAGTACTTAATTATTAAATACTGTTAAGGAAGAAGTCAGTTTGGTACAGTGCGCGCTGCTTACACTTAGAGCGCACTACCTGTCTGTCGGGCCATCCTCCCGACTCACAAGGACCAAAGTCAGTTCAAACTCTATCTCAAGCCCGACGCGTCTCATAGCAAGTAGCCAAGAGGATTCTGAATCTATGGGTAGTCGGAGGCGTACGCTGGTGTGCTGAACTGGGCGTGCAAGCAACGTGAAATGTCGGGAGTGAGAGGTGCGGGATGAGGTCGGCGACAAGCTGACCGTCATGAAGATGACCTAGAGCTGTGCGGTAAGACCCTCTCGTGTATCAAAACTCAGCTTGATAACGCCCATAAGTCTCATGAAATGGATTGACCGGTTTTTTGGGTCGCAGGTGGCAGTGTTGCGGCGGGACTGAAAGTCGAGGGGAGTGTACGAGGTAAGAAAATGCATGTAGCCGCTCCCCGCCACGACCGCGTCCCGCATTTACGCTCGGGTACCTCGCTTTTTGAGGTACCTAGCGACCAAAAACTTACTGAAACCCGTTAGAATGGGAAAATAAGGAACAACTAGACACTACGAAGGAGCTGAGGCGTGCTGGTTGTGAGCGTGGGCGTGGATGCGGGAGTGAGCGTGGTGTATGTGCGAGCGTGGCTATGTGCGCGGGCTCGGCTCGAAGCCCCGCGCTCCGAATGTCGAGGAGGCGACCCTTCCCGACAAAGAGAATGCCAATCAGCCCTCGTATAGGAAGGATGATATCGAGGGAGCGAGTGGGTGTGAAGTTTCAAACATGGGAAGTAAGTGTAGACATAGGCGATAGGCACAGGTCGTGCATTACATCGGGGGGGGAGGAGGGGTTAGTGGCTACGCCAAATGTCAGATTACACAATTCTTTGTAAAACAAAAAGTTTAAACCACCTCTCATTCCCTTCCAACTTGCATGACAGAGCGCATTGCTACTGCTTTAGCTTCTTTAAAGGGAGTAAGGCTAGGCTTTGTGGCGATCCATTGGGAGGTATGCATGTCACTCGACTGCATTATGGCGTCACGTTGCTGCATCATGCTTATGCTGCTGGGGACATTTCGTTGCAATAGCGTAGCACTATGCTGGAATTTATGCATGTTCATGAGCATGGTGTTTTATAGTTGCTACCTATGGATAGGCGGTGCAAACAATCATGATTAAGGGCTGCATGTTCAGCCCCGCCCAAACCCGGTGGCTTCGCCCTCCACGTTACCAACAAGGAGCTAGGAAACCAACTTGTTATGCCTTTAATGCGAGCAGGGGTGAAGGGGGAGGTAGCATGATGTCCGTAGCATATGGTTCGTTGCGGTAAAATTACCCGCTACAGGCCGAGCCGCGTTTTGCAGAAGGAGATGCGTCGGTGGGTAGTGTTGGCTGATTTTCGAAATTTATATTTTCAGCTATTTCTCTACCATTACCCTCCGTCGGCGCGGTGCGCACAGAGGAGTCGACAGGCATAAGCTCCACACAAAATTTTGACAAGGCATTGGAAGGGTGAGCAGGAACTAATTTCTAGTTAGTGTGGTCATCGCCAGGCGCGGCAGGCGGTGAGCTAGCAAGTTCTTCCCCGGCAGTGGGCAGCTCTACCCAGAGTTAAGTGGACCGCTCTGTAGTTTCCGCACCATCATCCCACCGCACGGTCCACAACTTCGGTCCTACCGACGCAATAAGTAAGCCATACTTATGGGCACGTTGATGGCGCCTCGAGCCGGGCCTTAGGTCCTATGTAGGGCGTCTACGAGCCGAGACTCTTTGGCATATCCGGACGTGCCGAGCGGTGTTACCGCAAGGGGTAGATGGGGGCAAAATCGTCACCATGGCGAATAGCCGCGGCCGGTAACATGTATTTCTTGGAAAATGAGTTGAGTGGGACCTTATCCACGTTTTCGACCCATTTCTGTAAAGATTGCTTAAATCAGCGGCCTGCTTGGAGGTTCCAAAGATGCCCACTTTTTGTGGTACGTGTACCACAAACGTGGTACGTGTACCACACATTCTCCCGAGGCACTAGTACTATATACGTAGGGCTCTAGTACCCGTAATAACAACTGCGCTTTAAAAAAAAGATTCGCTACCGGAATTTGCGCCGAATGGCAAATTATCGCGATATCATCAGACTTTTTGAAATCGACATTTCACAGACGCGTTCGTGGATGACAGCACGGCGTTCGTGGATGTACACTGAAACTTAATACTTAATAGAGATATTGAACGGTACAGGTACGCTGTACACATGGAGATACACTGTGTTACATTACGTACAGCACCAGTACCACTCGTCCTACGTACTAATTTATTGGAAGACCCCACGCAGCCGGCGACGAGCTCACCATATCAGACAGCTACGCAGACAATCTTCGACTCGCGAGGCTGGCGATAATAGATAGCGCCACTCTTTACCAATAGTGTCATATACGCCACGTACAAGCGATAACATCGCGAGGATAAGACAAGAAGCGGTGAGGACAAAAGTAAAGTAGCTCCCAAGGCTCTGCTAGGTCGTCCACCGGGGCACAGGGGTGCGGCATTCGGGGAGTCGGCTCGCGCGGACACTGCACATATAGACGTCACTAGGTGTGCGCCTTACCTCTCAGGCTCTCATGAAAAGGTCGGAATTCCCCGAGCCCCACTATCCTACTGAGCCTCGACATATGCTCATCATTTGGAAATTCTAGGAATCGGTGAATGATGTTGAGCTAGGCGCTAGAACGTGAGCCTGAAGTAGTCTCAGCGATCCCGGAAACGTTATTAATTTCCACACGCTGTGCGCTCGCTCGAGAAATCGGGTACTCGGTCCCGTGTTATGTAATTTCTGTAAGTATTAGAACCTTTAGTCGACGGACATTGCTGCAGGCTTTTCTTTCTAGGAGCTACTTTCGACGGCAATCATAGCGTCGCGTTTCTTCGCTAACTTCTTGCGGCGCCCTACCCCAGCAGGAAGTCGCTGGAGATCATCTGCCGCACGCGAATCGTCTCAGGCGTTGAATACACCAGGATCTGACGGGCTGGCGACGAGGCGAAATCACGGTCAAGACGGGGCGTAAGAATTAGAATATTCGCGGTGCTAGGTCTTTATTTGAGCCAAGCAGATATTATCTACTGGTATGGGCGTACGAGTCATCCACTACGCAAGCACCCTCGATACAATGTCGGGTACGTCGACCCCTTATTCGAGTATTATAGTTTATAGCTGTCTCCACCGTACCATGGGAACGGTACGGTTTTGATATAAAGTACAAGAACGATATCGTCAGCATCGACAAGTCCGCAAGTTTCCGCTGCTAATTTGTCTTGTATAGAATTCTTTTATTTATTGCAAGCACAGCTTTACGTACCTGTACAGGTAAGGTTTCTATTTTAATAAGCGTGTGATGTATGGGTCGATGATGCCTCGTCACCTCACAGATGATCTCCCCTGCCATTACCAAACTACTGTGATTGAGTCTTCCATTACGGGTACGGATACAACAGATTTTTATTACAGGGATAATCGTGTACAAGAATGTACGCATGTAGATAAGCCCCGCATATATTTTTACTATTTGTAAAGAAATCATTATTACATGTAAATAATCAACAACATTTTGTTTTTTCTCATCCTACAATAAATATTGATATCGATATCGATATCTTATTTTTGCAATGAATTTACATGGGTTCATGAACTGCTACTATCCTTCCCATCCCGATTTTCTAGCTACTCCTATAAAATATGCTGATAATCGATGACAGCAAATGGGTAACTCCTTTGCGGTAATCTACGGCCGGTGTATTTTTGAACTCGTTATTTTAATATTTATGCTTTGTAGTGTGATTCTTCACCCGCTGTATTATTATTGAATCACGCGATATAAATTATCGCGCGTACAGGTACATGTCGCGCTATACACACAATAACACGAGTGCACCCTACCAGCGGTTGGTTTAACGGTCGGTTACCACACGTCGATGTGAGTAGCTCTGATGGAAAGTACTGCTCCCTCGGCCACGCGATTACAGCGCTTCGCGCCACGCTGTTTGCCGTCTGATGTCCCGCGGCCCGACACTACGCCGCCTCCGTTTCCATCTCTCCCTTGCGTGACCTACTACATCAACTTGACTGGCCATATAATAGTCAGAGTCCTTTGCGGTGCGGGAATACGTGCGGGGAGGGCTGTTGGCTGCCTTGCAGCTGGGAGGGCAGCGGCCCAGGTACCGCTTTTGTGATTCTCCTAGCGGCGCTTCTGGAGGTCTGTAGTGTCAAGTGTCGCACCTCCAGTACTTAACATATTCTATCCCTTTACCGTAGCAGCTCCCTTCGACCGTCATCCTACCACCCAGCTGACGATATCACGCGGCCTTCCTACCGCTGCCTCAACTCTTTAATATCGAGCTTACTGTAAAAAACTACATCAACGGCTAGCCGAATCGGCATCTCTGGTTTACTTTAGTATACCTGCCCTCGCGCACCCCTCGACCGGTTATTTTACCATGGCTGTTAGCTGGACGAGTTAGTCCCGGTAACCAGGATCAAACCCAAGTCTCGCCTTAAACACCGTGGCATTTAGGCCACACATTCGTGGTAGCGGCTGCTAGTCGCTGTCCGCTCGCGGTCTCTCGCGTCTCCCGGGGTCTAATCCCGCGTTCTGTTTTCTATCGCTGTGCGAAACCCTGTCGACGTACCAGCACCCGGAATAATTCCGCCACTGGTGCTTTACAGTCTTTAAGTACATGCGGGAGAGAGGCGGACTGTCGCTGACGACCCACTGTTTCTGCTTCTCATAGATCAAGCCAGCATGGGGGACACGCTCTCCAAACCGGTCAATGGCGAGGAGCCGAAGGCAAAAAGCGAGCGCTCGCAACAACTAGATAAACTTGGAGGTACGATTGTTGTTGCGAAGGGCAAAGACGCACAGCAAATGGCGCGAGTTGGACACCGCTTGTCTGCCACGGCTTTACTGGTTTGATAATCTGCGTTTATTGCACGCGTTCTTAGGTTGGGAGCGGCCACCCATCCGGCGTGGGGATTCTATGGACGCGCAGTGCCAGTGGTTGCAAGGGGGTGTGGCTCTGATGGGCGAGCTGGTGAAAGACGTATTGGCGCAAGACAACGCGGGCAGCAAGTTGCAAATGCACGTCGATAACATTAAAGCACTGCGGGCTAAGATTCAAAAGCACAAGCTTGAAAACCGCGGTGGCTTTGGCGACCAGAAGACACTCTGGTGTGCCCCCTTCCGGCATCTACTTATTGAGAAAATAAACTAGCTAAATGTTAATTGTCGGTGTAATGGAAATTTAATGCCAATACCAAACGCGTATCTACACGGCCCACTCAGGGCATGTCGTTCCTATGCGGCTTCTGCGAAGTGCGCTGACTGCTTTTGTGATTATTTGTAGGGAGCTTGAGGACCGGCTGGAGGAGGAGCAGAGACGGGTTCTGGACCTGCGGGAGGCACAGGCGGAGCAGGAGTTTGCGCGGCAGGGGCGGCTGAACCAGCCGGAGTACCGCGCTACGGGATTCAAGAGCGGTCGTGAAGTTCAGACGAAACGTCGGATGCGGCAGGTAGACAGTGATGGGGCGGGGGGGGAAGACGATGAGGGACGTGCGGAGAGTGAGGCGAGCGTGGCGACAAGTACGCGGACAAAGATGTTCCTAAAGCGTGGTACAGGTGGCGCGGGACTTATCGCGTCGTATGACGTGAAGTCGATGACAACGCCGCGAAATGGCAGGCCGACCTCCACACGGTCCTTGTATAGCCGAGCGCAAGCAGTGATCGCAGGCAATCCTTCGAGCTCCGCGAGTCGAAGCGCGCTAAAGAGTCGACAAGGTGGCGGACGCTACGCATCTAGTCCGGCAAAGCTGCGCGGCGCTGAGATGACTTCCAGCGCCACCGGGGGCCGTATCGGCTACTTCGCGCCCGGCGGTGGTTTCACTCACCCCAATGTTTTTGCTCTCGGTGGTGGTAGCCAAAAGATGCTGGACCCCGACTCGCCAGCCTACTACGGCATGCCCACCGGTTCGCCCGCCTGGCGGATGAACATTGCGAAGGCGAAGAGGGCCTTCATTTTGCGCGCCTATGTGGTACGTCATCCGTCCCAATCTCCATTTCATTTCCAATTGTATGATCCTCTGTGTTGGTGCGCAATAAGTACGGATTTCTGGGGTTTTATTGTCATTTAATTACAATTACGTTAATTTAAACTGACAATTAATCGGCGTTTATATTTCGATGCGCCTCTCGACTATAGGTGAGTGCGTTCAAAATGGCGGCTCGTCTTGGACGCAAACGTGACGGGTTGGGTGCGAAAGAGCGTTTGGACCGCATGGGCTCTCTATCCGTCTTCGTGCCGCTCGTGCTCGATGATTTCACGGACCGTTTCATCGAGCAGCAGACGCAGTTCAGCGGGCAGCAAGCGTCAGACGCCCGCAGCGAGGCTGGTCGCAGCGAGACGGCCCGTAGCGAGACGGCCCGTAGCGATAAGAGCGAAGGCGCGGAAAGCAGTCCACGCAGCGTGATGGACAAGGGCAGCGGCAGCGAAGGTAACAGCGACGAGGATGCGGTGGGTAATTCCCCGCTTTGGCCAACTCGTCCTGCTACGTTGACGATCCCCTCAGGCAGCAGTCCACCCACCTCGCCCTCTTCCCTGCCTCGCCTCGGGAGTCCCACCGACGGCGCGACGACACAGTATTCCCCTTCTTCCGGCCGTCCTCTTCCTCCCGCATCTCCCCTCGGCCCGCAACCCCCGGCCACCAGCAGTGGACTCCGTCCCTCTCCGGCCCCCAAGTCCGCCCACGCAGGTCGTCGTATCTCAGCAACAGGAATGTTTGCGACTGAGCTCAAGGACTTGCCGCGTCCCCGGACTACTATCGGAACGGCACGGTCGCGCCGTGGCTCGACCACCGGCGACTCGGTGAGCGTAGCAAGTCAAATGATGGCAGAGGATCGAAGGGCGAGAATAAAAGCTCGTAGCGACGACGCGCTATTGCGTGCTGGAGGTGGTAAGTCCGGCCACGCGGCTTCAAGTCGCCGGATGGCTTTGACGCCCGGGGCGCGGGTCGGATCCGCCTCGACGCTCGCGAACCGTCTCATGGCCGGCGGCTCGACGCGGAGCAAGCTGACGAAGGCGAACCTCATGGGCGACAAGTTTGTGAAGCCCGTGGAGCGCCCGCCGCAGGAGTTTAGCCCCGACTTGCCCATAAAGAGCGACGAGGAGCTGGCGAAGGCCAAGGGCCTGATGGCCACTTACGTCAACCGTGCCAACTCGCGCTGGACCGACGACTTCAAGTGGGATGTGCCACAGATGTTTGACATTGGCCAGTTCGAGAAACTCGGTGCGCGCCTTTTTAGATATGCTGCTTTGTGATATTATTTCGATATATCGTTGTTCGTATAATATCGCCCTTAAAACTAATCTTGAAACATCGGTGCATTAATCAATTGGATTAAACTATTGATAATGTCGAAATGGTCCGTGTCTTTTGTTCGTCGCCTTTGTTGGTCCATTTGAATAGTAATCGCAATGATGTCTGTAAAAAGAAAAGAATCTGCTGATTGAATTTGTCTGACTGTCAATATATTAACTGTCTGTGGTCATTCCTGTTTTTTTCATCTTTACGGAAATCTGCAATTAATAGTTGTAACGTTTATGCTACGAAAAGTGAATTCCGATATGATTTAAAATTCATTGGGCACTGAGAAACGGACTATTATCTCGCCCGCCACATCCGCAGGAGGGTTGGACTTTCAGCACTACAAGAATGAAATCGCGGAGATGCTGGGCAGGGGTCGGCTCGCGGTGCAGCTGCACGCGGCTGAGCAAACGATAGAGATGAGTGACGGCTCGCGGCAGTTGCTTTACCTGGCCGACTCGTGGGCAGTGATGGACGACCTCATCCCATTGAAGGTGCATGCCGCGCGTCTTCAACCGGATTGCACAACTTTCGCATGTACAACTAAAACATATATTTATGTGAATTAAGTTACTCCTATAAGAACATTTATAGAAACGTTCTAAATACAGTGAATCGGAAGGCTGAATTTAAGTTTCAAAGTCCACGTGCGCATTTTTAAGTACTGCAAAATTAATCTCAAAGCGAATGAGACAGTGATATTTGATGCGGTTGGCGCTTGGCATTGCGCAATTTGATCGGTTGTCCTGATTTTCCTTTTCGGGAATTGATATCAGAAGAAGTTGTTCGTCGGATGTTATGTTCTCTTGAATGGCCTTATTTTGGTGTCGGTTACGGTGTATTTGCGAATTTCATGGTACGCGCGAGCGAGCATCGTATTGATGATTATGCCTCGGTTTGTCTCAGGTACCCAATGGCGACCGCTTTGAAGGCATCAGCTTTGGGGGTCGACAGCTGTTTGAGCTGGTGAGCGCTGTGGAAGCGCTCGCGGGGCGCGTCGGCTCGTTCAGTATTCCCGTAATCATCCACGTACCCGCGGACGCCATCGCCGCGGTCGCGGATGAGCTTATCGAATGTAAGTTCTTTGGCCTTAATCGCGATCGAGTGGTACTCGTCGCGCAAGGCAGCAACAAGGGCTACTTTTTCGACGACAGCGATGGCCAGTTCAAAAAGGCGCCCGCTAGCTTGGAGAAGCCCAACGGTAGCGGCTACGCGATGAAGCAGCTGATGTGGAACTTTGAAGCGAGTCGGATTCGGG
This sequence comes from Tetraselmis chui, assembly GCA_026401115.1. Classification (NCBI taxonomy): domain Eukaryota; kingdom Viridiplantae; phylum Chlorophyta; class Chlorodendrophyceae; order Chlorodendrales; family Chlorodendraceae; genus Tetraselmis; species Tetraselmis chui. The sequence goes on from JAPMLY010000570.1 coordinate 123,805, forward strand.
AGGACGGCGGGCGAGAGGTGATGCGGAAAAGCGTGATGAGTTGGCTGAAGGACCTCGGCGTCAGCTGGCTCCACAGCGTGCAGATCGACGACGTGCAACGGCTCACCCCCGCTGGTGCGCTTGACGTTGGCGCCCTCGCGCTCACGCTCAAGATGTACAAGAGCAACGGCTGGGCAATGAGTCTCCAGGTGCGGGTCGCGCCTTACTTCGCAATAACCATATATTATGTTTTTCGGATGAATTTCTCAAAGTATCGTACTAAAGTACTGCACTAAATCATCGGTTGATTTATGTTCCAATTTAGGGCTCTGGATGGATCCGCTACTATATTTTTGCTTTGCATCACTTTTATGTAATACAGTATAAATCTAAATTCCGTGTTTGCCCTTTGCGGCAGGCGGCCGAGACAAAGGACTTCAACGTGGCGCGGGCAGCGGGTGGCGTGGTGCTTTCGGGCGCCAACGAGGACATGTTGGCAGTGGCGGCAGCTGCCGCATCGAGTCCCGTGAGTCGCTCCGTGGCCGCCTCCAGGATGGCGCCCGGCAGCCCGAGCAGTACAGGGTCGGTGGTGAAAGGCCGCAGCGCGATTGCGCAGCAGGTAAAAATCGCCGACGTGCAAAGCCCCAAGTGGGCCGTAATCTTGCAACAGATGCAACGCAAGAACGGCGGCAAGGTCATTGCCCCCGCTAACCGCTTCTTCTTCAACCTCGACAAGCTCGACGGTGAGGCCCGGACTCGTTCAGGAATTATTAGGGCGTTGTTAGAATTTCTAATATCGTCGATTCTCTGTATATTTTATTTACTTGTTCAATTTAATCCGTACTCGGAGCTATATTGATTTAACTACAAATATATGTAGAGATACTGATATTTGTAGTTTTTCTGCCTGAGGTAGCCGCATATCTCTCAACTTATGTAAATCCCAAACCCTGACACCCTTCCCGCACCGTTTTTCGGCCGCAGAGCTGCTGATGCGCCGCGAGCTGTTCCACACCAATTTGAACATGAGCGACTGCTACGTCTACCCGCACCTCGCGATGAGCGACATCACGACAGCACCCGACGCGCGCTGCGTCGCGCTTGTGCCAAAGGCGCCCCTCGAGGTGCCCTCGCTCGCCGGCGTCGCCGACCCCGCCGATTGGTGCGAAGTCGCCGCTCGACACATGAGGGACCAAGATCACGGGATGGGCTTTCGGAAGCTTATCGGCAAATACGCGAGCGAGCGCGTCGTGTTACGGCAGCGTAGCGCCGAGACAGCAATCACCGCGCGTCCCGTGAAGGGCCGCACGATCGTATTGTTCGTTAACGACGGTCGCGCGAGTCGGATCGCCTTCCAATTTGTGCTCAGCCTCATCAGCGGTACAGTCACGCCCGCTGACTCTCTCCACATCATGACGAGTGTCACCAACCAGGTACTCCCAGCCCTAAGATAACCCTATCTAGACCCTGGTCCATCGTTACAACGACTGCTCGGGGTGTCGACTCTGGATATATTAATTCTTTACGTCGATTGCATTGGTGTCAATTTACCACCCTGCAAATATTTTGTGCATTCTTGGAGTCGCGTCACGTATATTTATATTGATAGCATTCGTTGAATTATTAGAGAATAGTCATCTGAATTGCGAAGAATGCGTTTAACTGCGTGAATTGCGGCGCTCAAATCTTCTGTCGTGTTAATATGGATTAAATTGAAGAAAATGCGTCAAATTCAATTTCATTACAATTTAGTTTTTTCTTCTGCTCCACCGCGACATTCGATACTTTACTGCGCCTTATTCCCACAATTTGTAAAATATATCTTATAATTTGTATAATTGTAAAAAAAACTAATCGTAAATATAATTCCCATAATTTGTTAAATTGTAACACATACGCACAGATTATGTACTCGCCGCTCGCCTGTTGCTAACCACTTTTTCTTGTCTGTGCAGGGCGGCTTGGACGCGGGCAAAGAGCTGATGGCGACGAGTTTCCAGGACCCCATGTTGCGCTTCATGACGGTTCGCCGCGACGTGGAGGTGCGAGGGTTCGACACGCTGGTGGAGCAAATGTACAAGTACTGCGAGGAACGACGAGCGGACCTCGTTGTGATGGGGAGTGACTTGGTTCAGGAGGCCGGCAGCGCGACGGAGCAGTTTTCCCGAGGGACGGGTTCGCTGGGCAGTATCACGCTCACCGCGGTCAAGCACCTCCTTCGACCCGTCCTCATCGTCAAGGCGACTAACAAGTGCGTTCTCGCGCGCTCGAACGGCGTCACGGAGAAAGTACGGGCCGTAGTACAAGTAGAACCCACCGTCGGCGCCACTCTCCGTTACATGACGCAATGGCTCGACTCCGCACGGTGCGACACCGTTGCGCTCGCTAAGCCCAACGGTATCGACAAGGAGGGCAACGAAATCATGTCGACGCGCATGATGCTCGCTCATTTCGCGGACGCGGTACACAAGTCAAAACTCGGCGTAGTAAAACGGGCTCTGGAGGGGGCGTTTCAGGATTGCCTCCCTGCTCTCGCCCACCGCGAGCGCGCACACATGATCGTGCTGCAAACGCCACAGACGCGTGTGATGGGGCCCGAGCTTCGCGAGCTCATTCGAGCCTCACCCTGCGCAGTGCTCCTGAACAAGACCAAGGACGCCAACCCGGTGGAGCTCTCGTTTTAATCGTCGTCGTCGCTTAATTTTACGCACATTTTATATTTTGCAGTTTGTGACATCATTCGCCATTATTTGTCGTCAGCGGCGAAGCGCTGTTGGCCACGACACACAACACCCCCATCCGATCGAGATGGGCTATAGCCTTTCCTTTCCCTCCCTCCCCTCTTTCCCTCCCCTTGTACAGTAGATCAATCCCCCCATTGTCAATAGTATGGTTCTGCGCCTCTTTTAATGATTTTATGATATATCGCGCAATGAGTCACGCGTCAAAAATTGAGGCACCTTTTCACACTCTCTTTAAACCGTCAGCCCATCCCCAGCAACACCGTCCCCGATGTGCCATCTCCCCTCGAGTATGTCGTTAAATTGCCTTCTATGAGATGCGCAATAGGAAATAAAATGACGAAAACGAACAAAATGTAAAACGACAATATATTATCATGTTGTGGATGTGATGAATGCATTCTATGCCTCAGACTGCATCTGCCTTGTCCCCCTCACTTAGATCATCATGCAGGGGAGGAGTGTAGCAGCTGTCGCCTCTCTCAAACCGCCATCTCTGCGCCAAAAGTGCACCAGCCCATCCGGATTTGCATTTCTACGAGTATAAAATTTTAATCATTCGCAACCTTCCTCAAAAAATAAATCAAGGTGAAATGTTCTGCAGTAGCGCCTTCAATGCCACGACACTCCCCCTGCTCCTCACCTCTCCCCTTTCACCAGTCCCAAATGCATTGTTTGCTACTCACATGTAATACTATTATTCTCGTGACAGAATTTCACCGTTTCTCTGAAATTATACATTTTATAAAATGAGATGTGCATTGGAGGCCGACCTCCCCCCCTTCCTTCATACCCTCTTCTTTGTTCCCTGCCTTCATCTCGCTCTTCGTTGTCCCCTGTGCTCCCGAACTCCCTCCCTAGCCCCCCTCCACGTTCAAACCACGGAATAGTAAGATACACCTCATAATGCCGCCTATCCTTCTCCTCGCACCTTTCCCTTATGAAAGAAACGCACGCACACACACACACACACACACGCACACACACACACACACACACACACACACACACACACACACACACACACACACACACACACACACACACACACACACACACACATTCACACACACGAACACTGATACACCTCCGGATCCATGTACCCTCTGCGCAGACTATGTTGAGGCTCAGATGTTAATAATAATGTTTTACATGTGTCGTCTCTGCTTAACATTTTTTGCAACAGTTCGGCATATGACGGTTGTCACGGGAAGGCGGTCAGCTCTGGACAGTGATTGCACCGCTGCCCGGTGTAATTACAGCCAGACTTAAGTGTGGGCCCCGCTTCGGGCGACCAGTGACAGTTGTGTGGGAAACAACGGCAGACCTGTGAGCGATGACGAGCAACATTGACAATTTCAAGGTATTTCACAAAAATGGGTATGCAAGCTATTTGTAGGGATGCGAAAGGGAAACGAGGTGGAGGGGCGTGCCTGGTAGCTGAGCACGATGGAGGGGCAGTGGTTGATGGAGTAGTCCCCGTTGCCTAGGACCTTGGGTGACATGGCCGTCATATGTTCTTCAGCGGGTAAACATTTTTGGGACGTTTGGGTTTGGGAGCCGCAGCAAGTCCACATCATCACGTCGCGGGTAAACTTGGGCGACAGTTGGTCGTATACATACGTGCGCTGGATGACATGCACCCTGCACCATTGCGTAATGAAGGAAAAGCAACTGAGAAGACAGAAAAGTAAGCGTTTGTTGTTTTCGATATATCATTCTTGACTACAGCTAAATCCGGAATTGTTGTTTTATTCGTCGGATTATTTTACGATGACGCGCATTTTGCAGGCTGCTTAAAATGCTGGCATAGGGAGGGTGCGCTTACCTGCAGAACTCTCCTGTGTGGTTCTTTTTGGCCTCCAGTATCGCCGCTGCTCGTTTTACGTGTACGTCGCGCTCTCGACAGCGCGTCAGGAGCAGCCGCATCCCTTCGACCTCGCTCCGTAGCGTCTTCGCTTCCTGTCGAGCCGTCCGTAGAGCATTCGCCGCGGGGCGAAGCAGCTCGCGAATTTCAAGCTGGATGTGACGCGCGTGTAGGCCGTGCTTCACACCGACCTCGTAAAGGTCAGCTTCCTTCAGCTGTAAAAGAAACAGGCCGTCTACACGAGCCGAGCGGAACGCGCCCGCGTACTCGCCATGTCCCATGCTGACGAGCCAGCTGGCCACTTGATCCACAGTCCATAGCCGTACCTGTGCGCAAGTTTTTGCCGCTTCCATGTCCTCCTCGTCCGGCATTGCCGGTAGTCGAAGCGTCTGCGATGGGGATGCCGTTTCCGACGTGTCGGAAGACGCCCCGTCCACGGACACCGCGTCCCTTACCTCCGCCATTAATAGCACCGCCGCGCCCCCCGTCGTAAAGCTCCGCAACTGGTCGTAGAGTAAAATCGTTCGTTATGGCACGCGCTTGCTGGGATACTTTGCACGGCTTGGGGGGAAGTTGTCGCGCGGGAGAGGGGAGGAGTTATGACGACGGCCTCAGTGACGACGAGGGGTGACCCGCCATTGGTTTGTTAGAGTCCGTTACGTTCCAGTACGGGTAAAGGTGGCCTTTCGAGGACAGGTGCCGGACGACTGCTTCTAGCTATTATAACCGCATAATAGTAGTACGTCGCTATTAAGAAAAAATATAATAATATATTGTGGACGAATAGTTTTGAACAGCGGCCACCCCTCCATCAGTACGGTAGCGGCGGCGGCAAAATAACCCGATAGTAAAAACACGAACAGCGTCAAGCAAATTTGGATTACAAGAAGAAAAACATGAGCACGGACAGGGAAAATGGGAGGGGAAACAACAGGGCAAGAGTGGCAAGAGGATCGCGGAATCCAAAGCACGGCGAAAGGAAGCACAAACCTAGCAGATTAAAATAGGGAAACTCCTAAGCAACGCCGAAAATGAAACACGTGGAGGCGACAAGCGGCGCCTCACGCGTCGCTCGAGGAAGCACGGGGACGCAAGCGGCCCATGGCGCGGGGGAAGAGCGCCGTGGCAGGAGAAGGCATCCCAGCCGAGGAAGAAGTGGACTCCATACCGTTTGCGGCGGCGGACAAATTTTGCAGGGATAGCAACAGCAAGCAGAACAAAACACATTTGTGCTCGCAATTTGCTATTAGCAAGCCAATTGCCACAACTTTCTACGCTCGGCGCCCGCCGGCGGCGCAGCGGCGGCGGCCCCGGGAAGGGGTGCGCTCGCAAGCCCGTCGGCACCTACCTCTACCTCCACGCGGTGGGCGCTAGTAACCCCATAGCCGTGCCATGCCTGGAACGGTAGGGGGCTGAACGAGGTACCGGCAGCTGCGATCCGCGGGATCAACAGTTGTCGGGAAGCCATGTACGGAGGGTTTTGGAAAAACATAATATCCGTACACCGGCACAAGGATCTCCCGCTCGGCCTGTCCGATATGTCTTTTTCGCGACTAAATACTCGCAAATACTCTCCCGACGATAAAAAAGACATCCTACCGTCACTAAAGACAGTAAAACGATCCAAAGTACTACTTAAGTACTACTTAACCACATAACGGGGATGGATCGGTAGCTCGAATGAGCAACGCCGATCGTCTTCGCTCTGGGCCTGGCCTCCCATCGAGCGCAAGACTGGTGGACAGGGCCGCTAAACAGCGTGTACCATTCACCTCACCCCACCCGAGCCTAGCTCAAAATGGTCAGTGGATCCGTAGCGACACCATACGGTACACACTCAAAGGCGCAGCTTCCAGGGATTTGAATTTCATCCCCCGACAGCTATCGCGCCATCCACTTCAAAAACCACACATGTACCCGTCAGAGTACTGCGACACACCAAAATCACACACCGCTTACAAAAAGCCTCTCCCCCGGTAGGCGGCGCGCCACATCGCGCCCCTCCGAGCGTCCGGACGTCCCTGTCCGCCGCCAACATCCACCAAACCAAGGTCCCATCGGGTCTGGTCGCGTGCAGCCAACACGCGCACTACTCTCAAACACCACCTCGAAAAGCCACACTCACCTCCTCTACTCATCTCCACCACTCGGAATCCTGCTCGATCGCCATGTCTTCGACCCCTACCCCCCCCCCCCCACCTACAGGCAGGCGCTTCTGAAGGATCCCCCGCCGCTTGGCCGCTTCACGGACCTCTACTATCCCAGGAACGCACTCGCGGGACACCCGCTGACCCCGTTTCTCACCGCCCCCCAACTCAACCACCCCCAACAAATCTTGGGCACACCTCTGGACCCCCTTCCCAACTCTAACAGGTTATGGGCCCTCCACCAAGTTACACTAGAGAAGAGCGTGTGTAAAGCGCTCGGCGCCACGCTAGTCCTACCTACTCCCACGTAAAAAAGAGTAGAGCGTGTGTAAAGCGCTCGGCGCCACGCTAGTAATTCATCGTCCCACCGACCCCTCGCTTCGCCTTCGAGCTGGTTGTCCGCGACTGTCCTACCATCTCCCACGTAAAAAGGAGAAGAGCGTGTGTAAAGCGCCCGGCGCCACGTTCGCCCCACCCAGCTTTCTGTCTCACCTAGCCTTCAGCCTACCGATGCTCTCGACCGGATCTGGTTTTTCAGACCGACCCGCGAAAATTCGGCCCGTGCGTACTTTAAGTAGTACTGTTATTGTTTTTTCCCGAGGCAAAGCCGCAACGCTCACCTTACTTAGCGAGGAGCTTAACTTTCCCACGGCAAAAAGGGGGAGTCAACACGAGCGCCCGTCCATGTTTTTTGCGTGCCTACACGCTCCTAACGGCCTTGTTGGCTGTGCTTCTTCCTCGCCGGTCGCTCTCATGCGTCGGCTAATTCCCCCGTGGACAGTTTTCCCGCTACATCTGAGAATAGTACATTACGCAGTACATTTGGAACTGCTTCATATCGGCAACTCGCCGGTAGCGGCACGTTCTTGTGAGCGCATGTCGCTACACCTACCCGGCCGGAGACACACGCTACAAGCACTACACCTTCTACCAAGATGACACCTTCCTCAACGCAAGCTAGGACGACGTCAAGACCTCGGCTACCTTGAGGGGGGGTGTTAGCACTAGCATCGCGTTGCATAGTACTTATGTACAAGGTAGCTATTTGTCATTCTAGTACTTAGTGTTATGCTATTAGCGGTACTCTATTCCCTATTAGTGGCGGTCGGCCGGCCTTGCCGGTGCCTTCGCCGGCCGCCATCTCTCTCCTCTCACTTCTCTAGTCACCAAAGCCGGCCCCCCTTGTGGGGCCGGCACGACCTCCGTGTAACTATCCGTTCCCAACTCTAACACTCCCCCACGGTCAACTGTGGCCCTCGGACAGGCCGACGACTTCTCCACCCGTATGGTCGACTCACTCCTCCTTACAGGCTAGTACTCCAACACCCCCCCCACCTCGCTCGATTTTGGATCCACGGCGTCTTCCTGCCGGATCCGACCCACTCCGACCCGATCACGTCGGCATGCTCGATGGCCCGTCGCTGGCTCCTCGAATGCCTCAACGACCTCACCGATCTCCCCAACCGCATTAAAAATATAATCGGACGGGAACTCGCCCACCACATACGATGGACCGCGAACACCTCTCGAACACACCACCCCACCGCCCCGAAATGCGACGATGCCACACCCCTCCCAGTCGAGCTCCACACAGACTTTCAAGAAATTCGCTTGACTATTCCCACCTCCTGTATAGCGGTAGGCCTCCTGTACGAACTGACTTCACGCCAACGTGAATTCAGTTCGGCCGGTCCAGTGCCCCCCTCCGCGACCTCCTCCCCTTCGCTCCTGAAAAAACTAAGCCAGCAGAAAATTCGCTTTCTCCGTGATGCCTCGGCTCCAGGAGTCTCAGGCCGAAGGGTGAAGATCCGCTCCCCCCTATACACCGGTATCACCGGCCAAGAGGCAGTCGCCCTCCTGCAAAACCTCCTCACCTCCGACCTCGCAACCGCACTCACTTCGACAGGATCAACCCCCTCGACCCACACCCAGAGCAGCCTCGAAGACTTACCCGAGCAGGCTCAGTTCACCCTCCAGTTCGCGGACGCCCTCCAACCGCTGGACACTCCCATCCCGATCGAGTCCGACCCATCCTCCTTCTGGGTAAATATCCTCCACCTGCCCAATAATCCCATTCATTCACAATCCGGCCATGTATCCCTTCACATACTTCCATATTCACCCTATGAAACCGTACCCCCTGACCATCACCTTCACACCTTTACCATCACACCCCCCCCCGTCACATGCCATGTTCCAGGCTCGTCCTGGGCTGACATCTGCCTCACCACAGTCCTCATCCAATCCCGCCACTCACTCTCCCTCCCATGCATCAACTCAGACGGCACCACTCCACCCACACATTGGTTATACACCCTCTTATCTCAAACAGCCACATAATACCTCACACAACACACCCCCACATCCACCCCCCCCTCCCAACACCCCCTCAGCCTCTATCACTACACTACACTGAAAAAGTTCCCCGATGGCTCATACTTTCGCTCACACCCCTCCAACTCTCCCACCATCATCACCAGCATTCAAATATCCCTCAGCACCGAAATGTATTGCATCCTCATCTCCACTAACGGCACCGTCTCCATTCCCCTCACACACACATACACCCACAGAGGCACACGCATTCAATCCACTTGCACCCTCAACATCACCCCCCACCACTACTCCACCTTTGGTAAGGCCCGACTCACGGACCCAATCTTCACCACCACCCCCTCTCCGCCTCCCCTCACAATCACAAAAAGAAACACCCTCCAACGCAACCCCCCAGCTCTCCTTCTCCAATGGTCCCGCCACCTCACAGACACCCAAGTCACCAGCCAGTGGCACCTGGAGCCCTCCGACTTCCACATGCAGCAGGACGACGACCTCCCCCTCGACCTCTCCTCCCTCCCTGACATTCAAATTTCTTCCACCACCCCGGCCCACGCTTCCCCCCTCTCATGGCCCCTCCACCATCCCACTGTCTCTCAACCCACCTCCACCTCCTCCTACCACATCCACCCCTCCCCCAACCCTCCAGCTCCCCCCACAGCCCCCCCCCCCACTACTACCCCTTCCCCCCTCCCTACCCTCACAGTAGACTCCTCCGAACCCATGGACTCCTCCTCCTCACCACCCCCCCCCCACCCCCACACGCAACCCCCTCCCCTCTTCCCCATTCCCCCAAACCCCACGCCTACCCTCACCCCCCCTCTTCCTCAACCTCTACCACCCACCCCCCCTCCTCCGCTCCACCCCGCAAAAGCAGACTCCCCTCCCCACCCTCGTCCCCCCCACGGACCCCTCACTCAAACCCGCGCCCCCTGCGGGCATTACCAAGCACTCCCGCCCCTACCGCAAGCAAACCTCCCCATCCCCCCCACCCCGCGCCCCCCCGCGCCCCTCCCTCACACCCCAACACGACGACACTTCCCCCCCTCACAACCCCAACCCCAAACCCCCCCCGGCCTCGGAAACCCCCCCTCCCCCCCGCTGACCCCGCCCACCCTCCCCTTCCACCCTACTCCCCTGGAGACGAAGAACTCGACTTCGGCGACTCTGACGACCTACTGGAGGAAGACTTAGAGGAGACCAATGGCCCCCCACAGGCCACCACCGCCTCCCCCAGTCCCAGCAACCCCCCACAGGTCACCCCCGGCCGACACGGCCGATTGTCATCATTAGTTCCCCCTAAGGACAAACCCGAGGTTAGACCCCACACCCCCCTCCCCACCCCTCAACCCGACATACGCAGACACACTGTAAACACCGTGACTCGCTCCGCTCTTCCGACCCACTTAACCTCCCGCACCTGCAGCTTAACAATGCATAACTACTTATTCGACCTCAACCTTGAATACGGCCTCCCTACCACCATCGGCAGCCTCGATATCTCCGCTGTCCTCTCCTTCCAATGGGGGCACTATCAGGACCTCTCCAACCTATCCTGCCTCGCTACCACACTAACTAAACTTCACTCCACTCCCTCCGCCACGTACACTGTTATCACTAACAACGAAGTCGATAATCACCCACCACAACTCCCAATACCCGAGCCAATGGACAAACCTAGCCAACCGAGGCACCCCCCCCCCCGACCGGGGACGCCTAACCTCTCTCTCCTGGTCCTCACTTGGCAACACTCTCACTTCGGCCTCCTACACGTCACTCACACCTCCACCACATGGGTAGACTCCCTTCACCACTCCCCCCCCGCCCGAACTCCTCGCCCGCTCCCCTCGCTCTCCTCCCAGATTGGAACTCCTCCACCCGCCCCTCCCGTCGGCACCCTCCGCCTGCTTAACCCTCCTTGGCAAACCGACTCAGACAGGGCATGGTCGTGCGGTACCCACGCCCTCCTACACACCTACTTCATCGCCACTGCTCCCCCCGACCAACCATACAATCCCCCCCTTCGACCCCCGGAACACGGTTTACTCCCTCCACACTCTCCTATGGAACCACACCCTTCCGCTCCGCCCCCCTCCCTCAAGGACGCCCTCGCCTTCTCGACGCCCTCCACCCCCCCACACCACCCTCCCCCCCTCAACTCCCTCCCCCTCCCCTCCCCCCCTCCCCTCCTCTCCTCCCCCCTCCCTTCCAAACCACCGCCCGTCAAACGCCCCCCCGACGACCCCCCCAACACCACCCCCTCCCTCCCCTCCCCCATCCTCCCACACCACACATCCCAACCACTACACCTCATCACCCTCAACACCCGCGGCCTCCACACCTCCATTATGGACGTTGAGCACCTCTCCACCTCACACCGTCCGGACATCCTTATCCTCACACGAAACCAACCACGACACCCACAAATCCCGCTGGCGCATCGCCCTCCCCCAATACCACCTCAAAAGCTCTCGACCATGCTACTCACCTCTGCCCCTACCCAACGCAAGCGTTCTATTCGCGGTCCGCAGAGCCTCATTCCAGTCTGCCACTGTCCTGACCCCGCCCCCCCACCTCATCCCCCATATCGCCGGACTAAAAATCGTTCCCCACTCAGGCACCCCTTACCTCCTTATAGGTACTTACATGCCCCAGCTCTCCACCCCCCTTCATGGCCCGCCTATATGCAGAGGTTGCAGCATGGGGCCTCCGCCTAGCTGACGACCACCCGCAACACCGCATCCTCTGGGGAGGGGACTTCCAATCAACCACCACCACAGGTACAGGTCACCCTGCCCTCACCTCCCTCCTCATATCCCACCTCCAACCCCTCCACAACCCCATCCCTACCTTCCCCCGCAGTGGAGGCTGCCTTGACCACTGGCTCACCACGCCCCCTTCACCTCTCACCCTCCCACCTTCCTCCTGCTCGATATTCCCCTCCCCTTCCCACTTCACTGACCACTCTGCAATCCACCTCGTCATCCCTGCCCCTTTCTCCCTCATGGCACACCCCCCCCCTACCCATCCCCACACACATCACACGACGCGCAAACTTAACTTTCGACTTCCTCTCACACCTGACCACATACAAGCGTACCAATCCAGCACCCCCGACCTCATCAACCAAACGGCCGCCCTCCACGCAGAAATTCTCAACACCTCACTCACCTCGGCCTCCCCCGACACCCTCGACACCCTTGCCTCACAATTCACTACACTCCTCTCCCAACACATGGACCACGCAGCCACAGTCTGGCCCCTCCTCCCCGCCAAAAAGCCGCGCCCACCCCAAGCGTCCCTTGACCCTACTTGGCTCACAAATAAAACACGCACTCACATACTCAAACTCCGCAAATGCAGCAAAAACAACGGCCCCCTCCCCTACGCCCAAGCCCTCTTAAACACAACTGAACATCTCTCCCCTGACGCCATCAAACAACAATGCCAAGCACGCATACGCCAGCTCCTTCACGCCACCACCACGGATAAGATAAAGAAAATAAAAACTCGAGCCAATGCGGCCTACGACACCTGCCCCAAACTCTCCCACCGCCGATTGAAAATTAAAAGCGGCCTCCTATCCCCCGCCTCCACCCTCCACCGCATTACTAGACCCGATAAAACTACCGCATCCTCTCCCTCCGCCGTCATTGACGCGATACACTCTCACTTCGCCACCGAACTCGGCTGCGCCACCCCACACGAACTACCCACCCCCCCATGGGAACTCCCCGACAACCCCCACAACTTCTCCATCGAACCCCGCGGTGACCCCTCTCTCACCCTTGCCGACATGATTACCCGCAACACTTTCGATAAAACCCTCAACTCCCTAGGCACCGGCAAAGCCCCCGGCCCATACGGTATCCCCAATGAAATAATCAAATTCCTACCACCGGCGACCCGCTCCGCCCTCTTCTCTCTCCTTTCCCTCCTCGCCCACAAGTCCTACACCCCTCCTAATTGGTGCCACAGCACAACATGCCTTCTACATAAAAAAGGCGACCCCTCCCTCCTCGATAACTACCGCCCTATCGCCCTCATGAATAACCTCCTTAAACTATGGACAGCACTAATCAAAGATGCAGGCTCGAAAAACGCCGAAACCCACGGCATTCTCAGCGACCAACAAGACGGATTCCGACAACACCGCAACATCCACGACGCCCTCTCCTCCCTCATTATGACGACAGAGGACGCGAAACTCCACAACAAAGACATCTACGTCATGTACGCGGATTTCAAAGGCGCCTTCAACGCCGCGGACCACCGCATCATGTCCAAACACATGCGTCAACTCGGTATGCCCCCCACATTTGTAGACACATGCGAACACCTCTACGGGGTCTCAACCACAGATTATATTACACCACATGGCCCCACCCCTTCCATCGACATTAATCGCGGAACCTTACATGGAGACACCCTCTCCCCCTTTTTATTCACCCTCTTCCTTGAACCCTTCCTTCGCTGGCTCACGGTGGGAAGCCGAGGCTACCGCCCAGGCCCCCCCGCCACTAGCTTATACCCCACAGAACCCACAGCCACATACCCAGGACACGGCTTCGCTGGCGACCTCAGCCTCGCCACGGGCTCAACCCCCAACATGACCATCCAGCTCAGGAAACTCTCCCTCTTCAGCGCCTACACGGGCATGACCGTCAACATCCGCAAATGCTGCATCACCGGCGCCCTCTGGCGCACAGGCAACGCCCTCACCCTCGCCAACACTACCCTCCTCGCATCCCGCCTGCAAACTCAGTTCATCACCCTCAACTCCACCCCGGCCCCCATTCCCTCCATCGGCCCCACGGACACTTACCGTGTCCTAGGGGTAGAACTGAACACATCCCTCACCTTCACCAAACATTGGCAGGAACTAAACGCACCACCGCATCCCTCACCACCGCCCTTTCCACCTCCCATTTAACACAATCCCGCAGAATTAGGGTCATCCGTGGACTCCTCATCGGAAAACATTTCACCCTCCAGCCCGGCCTCTTCACCGACTCCCAACTAGACACTCTCGAAGGACAAATCTGCCGCGCACTCCGCTCCGCCGTCTCCTCGGTACGTAACCTTCCCCGCACCGCCCTCCACCGCCCTACCTCCGACCTCGGATACGGCCTCCCCTCCCTCAAAGCCCACGCCGCACAACTCACAGTTTGCCACCTACATAAAATCATGAACAACTCAGGCTATAGAGGCCACATGGCCCGCGCACACATCCGCACCTTATGCCACCACATACTCCCACTGGCCCTCGGAATCCATCATGTCAACCTGTTACACCCCACCCACACTCAAGTGCTTAGTCAGAGCTCAACGCGATGCGGGCACCCTCTTCCACAACATCCCTCCACTCTCCCTCACCAACCCTATCGCATCCACAATCCGCGCCCACTTCACCACTCAAGACAACGCCCTCCTCGCCTCACTCCGGGACAAAGCCACACACATCACCGACCCTCACACATATAAACAAGCCCACTGCGATTTCTCTCCCCGCAAAACACACGCCTCCCTCCTCCCCCGCCTCACCCCCCTCTGGAAAAATAACATCACCACGTGGCCACAAGTCCTCCTCAGAGCCACCTCATCCTCCTTCATCCTCAAATCATGCAAATCCGTCACCACACTCACGGGGTCCACCACCCCACTCTCAGTTCCCATCCGCCTCCTCGCCGCAATCCTCACAGAACCCCTCGATACTATCCACAACCGCCTCCCCATCACAAGCCTCACCCCCAAACAAGCATCCCCCCCCACCACTATACACCCCTCATGGATTCCCCTCCTCTCCCCACACCTCCCCCGCTCACCCCCCACCCTCTCATCCGGCGTCTACACCTCCCGCACCACTCACCCCACCCCCACCGCACCCACCACACACTTAGACACAGAATACCTCACCCCCTCGGACCACCACTACCCCCCTGCGACGTCACGCGTATCATCTCCAAACATAAGGACACAGAATACGGCCAAACACAATACATGGTTGAATGGGCCCCGGAACACCTCACGGAATGGGACATTCAGTTACAACTCGACGACGACTTCCGCCTCATCTCCTCTACCCCCACTTCGGTATGCCTCCCCTCCCCCTCCCCCACCGCCTGCTCCATCAGTCACGACCCCCTGCACACATAGCCCACCTCCACATGTTGCACATGCCCGTACTTCGCCATACATTCCCAATGCCGCCCAGCTCAGGGACCCGCCACCTGGCAGTGCGAGTGGTGTACTCGCGGCCAACAACACGACCTCACCCACCTCCACGAGGTCCAGTGGGCCCCATGCCTACAACTACACGACACCATCAGTGAGATCCCCTCCGGCCCCACCGCCCTCACCGCATTTAACTCCGGCTTTGTCCCCTCCACCGCACCCATTTTGCATGAACCCGGTCCCCATCCCTGGTCACACCCCCTAATCACATTCAACCATGACCCCATTAACCCCGACCTCGACATGCTCCCTACCGGCAAATTCGTTATCCACACACACCCATCACTCCACGACACCACCGTACTCTGCACTCCCGACGGCCGCACGGTCACCACCCTTAACGGCCCCCGCGTCCGCCACCTCTTTCAACTCTTCCGCCCCGACCTCACGCAGCACACGTTCGAAGAGGAGGTCTACCACCTCCTCACTCGCCTAGGCTCTCGCTCAGAAATCTATTCACCCACACCCGCCACCACCACCCGTAATAGATGGGCCACTAGAGAAGACCTACTCACGGCTCTCCGCCACACATTCCACATACAGACAAAACTATACTCCGACCCCCTCAATAAATCCCTTCACTCCCACACCTACCACTCCCTCTACCCCGAAGATATAGTCTTCTCATCTAGTGGCAGCAATGCCCCACACACATGGCAAGGCACCAACATAGCCAACCCCGAATGCGACCACGAATGCATGCGACGCGCCATGGAACACGCAATCACCAGCGCACACCTCTCAGCCCCTCACACACCCAGCGCAACCATCCTCATCCTCCTCCGATGGGAACACACACCCTACCGCCACTCCAAGTACATCAACTCCCCATACACCCACCACTTGTACACCCTCCCCAATGACGCAAACACCTTCCTACCCCCCGACCAACACACTGGCAACCCCACCCCTACCCCATTCGGCACACGATGGATGGTCGACATATACCTCGTCGCCAACCCCCTCGCACTCTCCACCCTCCCATCACCCACAGCCATGACCGCACTTCACAACACTCTCGAATCTATCTACGACAGTCACCTCCCCAACCCCATCATCACCCCTCCACCTACACACCTCTTTGCCACATACTCACCCCACTCAGCAGGCATATACCACCTCCCCCCACACCCAACCCACCCTCTCACATACCCCCTCCCGGACCGCGTACATCTAACATACCCCCCAACCAGCGGCACCCTTGCTTGGAACTAGCAGGACTTTATATACACAGACGGCTCGAAAAAAGGAAACTCGTCCCCCCTCGGAGTAGCAGCTACCCACCCCGCCTCGGACACATAAATCAAAAGCCTGGTGACCTCTACCCCTCCCTCGCACACAAGAAATCGCGCTGAATTAGCTGGCATAGATATAGGCCTCCAGCTTGGCCGCACCCACCTCCTCACAGACAGTGCGTGCTCCCTCCGCCTCATACAAGGATACTTAAACTGCCCCTCCGCTTACAGACACAGCATTCACCGCGAAACTCTCTTATCCATCACACACACCCTTAAAACCCGCTGCGAAGCAGGCATTCGTACACACCTCGGCAAAATCAAAGCCCACAACCACTCCCTAGGTAACGACCTCGCAGACACCCTAGCCAACCAAGTAGCGGATGGTCACCCTCCCGACACTTCATACACCACAGGTACAGAGGTCGCGATAGGCCACTGGACCTGGCCATACACCCTCATCCCACAAACCCTAGGGGACTCATTACCCTACAGATACACCAACCTCAAAGCCGACGCACACACCTACAGCACCAAACACACGCACACATCACTCTCGCAAACAACCAAACACGGTGCCCTCCTAGCCCGAGCCGCGGTGGACGGCGCCGATTTCTCTTTCCACAAAAAACACTCAACCCTCACCAATACCCAATTCACCCACAAGCAAGAATTCATGTGGGGAGTTCACAGCACTCGCCTTCTTACTCATAACCCCACCCTGCGCTGCCCCCTCTATGGCCAATTCACTAGCAACGGCCACATGGCCGGTAACTGCCCCTCCATGTCTGGCCTAAGACAGGACCGACACAACAGCGCTCTACAACTCCTCCTCTCCCTACTGGAACGCCACAACGGAGGACGCTGGGAAACCATCACTGCAGACTTCGGTAACAAACCCATAAAATCATTTGCTTCCTCCACCCCTGCCCACACTCCACTTGACTGCCACCCACCTCACCCCACCCACATGCCCACCCGCCTTGTTGCTGCTGACGAAGGTCTCTCGCCGGACTCCCTAACCTCGTGTCCAACCGTCCTCCCACCTGAGATTCTCCCCCCCCGCGCTACAACCCCCCGCACACAAACCCGACTTCATCCGCATCCTCGAACCTCGATTCGTCGGTCACTCAAACGGTCGACGCCGTTACGCATCCATCAAAAAGATTCAGATAGGGGAATGGAAGTACTGCACAGACAATAACCTCTCCCACACAGCCAACCTCATACGTGCCAAATACACACCCCTTGCAAACGCCATCCGCAGCCACTGGCCAAGCACAGTGGTTGACATCCTTCCCATCGTCATGAGCCGCACAAGTACACCGCACTCCTCCACCATCACGAGTCTCACCTCCCTACTCACCGCCCGCACCGACCCTCCCGATAAACTCGTCTCCAAAGCACGCCTCGAAACGTCTCGCATACTTGCACAACTCCACACGCATACTGTCCAATGGCTGCATCACCTCCTCCTCATATACCGCATCAAGTCCCGCACGACCTCCCGCCGCGCCTCCGCACATTGCCCCTTCGCACGACCGTAACTGCACGCAGCCCTCGCCTCTTGTTGCACACCTCCCCGGGGGGGAGTAAAACCCCCGACCCCCATTGGAGAGGTTAGATTTAGGTGGTTAACGGTCTAGCCCTTACTTGTAAGTTCCATGTATGGCATAGTTAGGAGGGCCCAGAGACAGCAACCGACGCATCCGGCTTTTGGTGAAAAACCGGCGCATACGGTACATGTTGTAAACAATTTCAATTTCAATTTCTCCCGACGATGGGGCGGGGGCGGCGTTTGCGAAATATTTTTTGGCGAAAAGGGGTACGGACGGATCAACGGAGGGACGAGGGTGTTGGAGCTGGCGGCGGACAGCTAGGAAGCAACGCTAGGGACAGCGCTCGCTAGCAGTCGCCAGCCCTGCGAGAGCCTTAGGTCCCCCCTGGGGGCGAGGCCTCATGCTACGCAGGACGGAGGCTGGTCGCAGCCGGAGGAGCGGCACGGTCTGGCGGCGGCGGTCCTTAGGATCGCCCGCCGCCAGAAAAGCCCGGGACGGGGGGTTTTTGGAAAAAATCCCGTAACCACCATCTTTTGAGGATAGGCGACTCGATCCATGTGTTCTTTCAACCCCTTCCCTAGTCGGTACCCGGTTATCGATAGGCTGCCTGAGGCAGTGTGCCTAGGGTTATCGTAACGGCACACTACTCGTAAAGGCGGCCCCCTAACAACGTAAACCACCGGGGGAGGGCAAGGACGGTCACAGCGCTATCATATAGGTGTTGGAAACAGACGGGAAAAGGACAAGGGACATGAGAAAATCTGGCTCGGGGGCAGGAGAGCCAGCCGGACACCGTCTGCACCCTAGTTATTTTCTCTTCTCAGCCCCCGAAGGAGGAGAGACGACTCGGCTAGGTGGCGAGCTGCGTCGGGAGGAGCGGCTAATACCTCGGGCGGGGTTGAGCACGGATCGAGGCGGGACCGACGACGACCTATGCGAGGGGGGTTTTTCACCTGCCTTTCCCCCCAAGCTCCGGCACGACCGGAGTCGCACGGGAGCCGAGGTCAAGCAGGATCGCCTCGACCAGCTCAAGCTGGACAGCCCTGCTGATCAGCGACCCCGCAGCGGCTGGAGCAGGCCGCCTATCGTGGAGTTTAGCGACATTTTATTTTTCATACTGTATCCAAAAAAATACGTATAAATCAGAAAATAATAAATACCTGGATACGGGTAGGTTTTAGACGGTATCGTTACTGCCATTGGAGAGGTTGGGATTAGTGGTTCACGGTCTACCTCACGCTTAGAAGTCTAGCAACAAGTTGAGCATAGCAAAAGGGGGGGCCCAGAGACAGCAGCCGGTTCTTACTGGTATTGTTGTAAACAATTTCAATTTTAATTTCTACGCTCACCACAACACACACACCACGTACCACGAAGAGATTAGTAGTAGTAGCTCCACAATCCCAACCTCAAAACAACGTATCCTACCGTCACTAAAGACAGTAAAACGATCCACAGTACTACTAAAGTACTACAAATACCATATAACACGGGGATGGGTCGGTAGCTCGAATGAGCAACGCCGATCGTCTTCGCTCTGGGCCTGGCCTCCCATTGAGCGCAAGACTGGTGAACAGGGCCGCTGAACAGCGCGCACCATTCACCTCTCCCCACCCGAGCCTAGCTCTAACTCGTCAGTAGATCCGTAGCGAAACCAGACGGTACACACTCAAAGGCGCAGCTTCCAGGGATTTGAATTTCATCCCCCCGACAGCTACCGCGCCATCCACTTCGAAAACCACATCGGTACCCGTCAAAGTACTACAGAACCCTTGCGCTACACATCGCTTACAAAAACCCTACTACCCGGCGGCCGGCGCACTCCATCGCGCCCTTCCGAGCGTCCGGACGTCCCTGTCCGCCGCCAACATCCACCAAACCCAGGTCCCATCAGACCTGGTCGCGTGCAGCCAACACGCGCACTACTCCTCTCAACTACCTCGACGAGCCACGCTTCCTCACACTACCTCCATTCCTCTTTCGACACTCTGCTCGACTGCTATGTCTTCAACACTCAATCCCCCCCCCACCTACAAGCAGGCGCTAGTGTGGGATCCCCCGCACCATGGCCGCTTCACGGACATACACCATCCCAGGAACACACTCGCGGGACACCCGCTGACCCCATTCCTCTCCACCACCCAACTTCCCCACCCCAATAGATACTAGGCACAGCCTCGGACCCTCTACCGCTCCGTCGAGGACTCCAGACCCCCCTAGTCCTATCCGTCCCACAGTCAACCGCGAAGCTTGGAATAGCCGACGACCTCTCCACCAGAATGATCGACACGCTCCTCCTCACAGGCCAGTACTCCACCACCCCCCCTCACCTTGCCCGCTTCTGGCTCCATGGCATCTTCATGCCAGACCAGTCACACCCCGACCCGATCGCGTCCGCCTGCTCGACGGCCCGCCGCTGGCTCCTCGAATGCGTCAACGGACTCACCGACCTACCCAACCGAATTAAAAATATAATCGGACGGGAACTCGCCCACCAGACGAGCTGGTCAGCGAACTTTTCTCGCACTCCACACCCCACTGCACCAAAATGCGATGACGCCACCCCCCTCCCCGACGAACTCCGCTCAGGCTTTCAAGAGATCGGCCTAGCTATCCCCACCTCTTGTATAACAGTCGGCCTCCTGTACCAGCTTACTTCACACCAGCGTGAATTCAGCTTGGCCGGTCCCGTACCTCCCTCCACGACCTTCTCCCCTTCGATCCTGAACATTCTGAAACAGCAAAAAATTCGCTTCCTCCGCGATGCCACAGCTCCTGCAGTTTCAGGTCGTCGCGTGAAAATCCGTTCTCCCATGTTCTCCGGTATCACCGGCCCAGAAATGATCGCTCTCCTACAGGACCTCCTTACTTGTGACCTCGCCTCTGCTCTCACCTCGACCGGTTCAACCCCCTCGACTCACCCCCAATGCAGACTCGAAGACCTTCTAGAACAGGCCCAGTTCGTCCTCTAGTTCGCGGACGCCATCCCACCGCTGGACACACCGACCCCGATCGAGGCCGACCCCTCCTCATTCTGGGTAAATATCCTACACCTCTCCGAGAACCCCATACATTCACAATCCGGACCTGTATCCATTCCAATCCTTTCATATTCACCCCATGAACACGTACCCCCTGATAACCACCTTCACACCATCACCATCACACCCCCCCCCGTCTCCGGTCTTGTCCCCGGACTATC
The DNA here is from genome assembly GCA_026401115.1 of Tetraselmis chui. Lineage (NCBI taxonomy): Eukaryota > Viridiplantae > Chlorophyta > Chlorodendrophyceae > Chlorodendrales > Chlorodendraceae > Tetraselmis > Tetraselmis chui. The sequence goes on from JAPMLY010000570.1 coordinate 145,103, forward strand.
TTGGACCGATACCTGCCTCACCACAGTCCTCATCCAATCCCGCCACTCCCTATCCCTCCCCTGCATTAAACCCAACGGCACTATTCCCCCATCTCATTGGCTACACACCCTCTTATCTCAGACGGCCAACGAATACCTCACTCACAACACCCCCACAAACACCCCCCCCCACCCAACACCCCCCCCACCCCTCCCAATACACATCCCTGAGAAAATTCCCCGATGGCTCATACTTTCGGTCACACCCCTCCACCTCCTCAAACATCACCACGAGCATCCAAATTTCCCTAAGCCCCGACATGTACTGCATCATCATCTCCACCAACGGTACTATCACCATCCCTCTGAACCACACATACACACACAGAGGGGCCCTCACCCACTCCACTTGCACCCTCAACACCACCCCCCACCACTACTCCGCCTTCGGAAAAGCCCGCCTCTCAGACCCCATCTTCACCACCTCCCCCTCCCCCCACCCCCTCACAATCACAAAAAGATACACCCTCCACCGCAACCCCCCTGCCCTCCTCCTTCAATGGTTCCAACACCTCACAGATAACCACATCCCCAATCAATGGCACCTGGAACCCTCTACCTTCCACCAGCAGGACACCGAGGACACCCCCCTCGACCTCTCTTCCCTCCCGGACATCCAACTCTCCAACACCCCGGCCCTCTCATCCCACAACACATGGCCCCCACCCCAACCCACAACCTCACATCCCACCTCCACCTCCTCCTACCACGCTCATTCTTCCCCACACCCTCCAGCCCCCCCCCCTCGCTCCCACAGCCCACTATCAACCCTTCCCCTCTCCACACCATCACAGAAGACTCCTCCGAACACATGGACTCCTCCACCTTACCACCCCACCCTCCCCCCCATAAACAACCCCCCCCCCTCTTCCTCAACCACCCAACCACCACTCATAACCTAACCCCACCTCCTACCCATCCCCAAAACCCTACCTTCCACCCCTCAGCACCGCCCCCATCCGCAGCCTCCCCCCCCGCCCACGCCCCCCCACTGACCATTCCCTTAAGCCCGCCTCCCCCGCAGGGGTTACAAAACCCTCCAGACCCTCCCACAAGCACCGCTCCCCATCCCCCTCAGCTCGCGCCCCCCCACACCCCTCCCTCCCACCCCACCCTACTCCTCCTTCCCCTCACCCTCCTCTCGACCCCACTCCCCTCTCCACAGGAGCCACCCCCCCTCCCTCGGCCGCCACAGCCCACCCCCCCCTCCACCCGGCTCCCCTGACTACGAAGAACTCGACCTCGAAGGCTACTACGACCAACCGGAGGACGACGCGGATACCACTGACAACCCACTGGCCGACACCGCCTCCCCCAGGGCAAGCCACCCCCACATGTCAACCCCGGCCGAACAGGCCGACTATCATCATTAGGTCCCCTCCGGAAAATACAGAGGTTAGACCCCACACCCCCCCCCCCCGAACTCCCAACCGGACGCCCAAACTCACACTGTAAACACCATTCCTCGCTTCACTCTCCCGGCCCACTTTAACCCCCACACATGTTGCACAACACTGCATAACTTTCTCTTCGACTTAAACCTCGATTCCGGCCTTCCCACCCCTATCGGCTACCTGGACACCTCCGCTGCCCTTTCCTTCCAATGGGGCCAATACCAGGACCTCTCTAACCTCTACTGCCTTGCTTCCGCAATTACCAAACTCCACTCAACTTCCAACTAATCATACACAGTTATTACTAACAATGAAGTCGATAATTACCACCATAACTCCCTCTACCCCAGCCACTGGACCAACCTCGCCAACCGCGGCTCCCCCCCACGTCCGGGAACACCTAACCACTCCCTCCTAGTCCTGACATGGCAAAACTCGCACTTCGGCCTTCTACACCTAACACACTCCTCTGCTACCTGGATAGACTCCCTACATCACTCCCCCCCCCCCCGACCTCCTAGCCCGCTCTCTCAAACTCCTCTCTGACTGGAACTCCTCCCCCCCCCCTCCCGTCGGCGACCTCCAATCCCTCAACCCACCTCGCCAAAACGACTCCGAAAGAGCATGGTCGTGTGGCACTCACGTCCTCTTACACACATACTTCATAGCCACTGCCCCCCCTGACCAAAACTATACTCCCCCCTCTTTTGACCCCCAGTCCTCCGTTTACTCCCTCCACACTCTGCTCTGGCACCATACCTTCCGCGCCGCCCCCCTCCCACAGGGATGTGACGAGTACAGTCATGCAACAGTACATTGCAAGACATTGTACAGGTACTCGTTACGGATAACAAATCGTGCTTTTCCACAGGATGGACGTATACACGTGGGTACGTCGCTACTGCAATATTGTAATAGTGTTGATGCTACAGTACGACCAGTACCTCCCGGTACGTACAGATATGCATAATTAACCTAACTAGCCAGATGACGCGCCAGAACGAGCTCTTCAATGCAGAAGGAGCCGCGTCGTGAAATCCAATGCTAGGCAGGCCGTGTCTCGAGGACAGATGACGACGGTTGAGCAGCACTAACGCCTGACACGTAAGCGAAGCTTGCAGGCGTAACTAGTCTGGGCTGAAACCTATTTAAGCCCAGTGCAGTAGAGGGAGGTGACAGAACCTTTTAACAATTCCTTTGTTCACTTACAACATCTACTGCCTAAGTACAGCAGTGAAACATCTTTTGCCTCTCGACAACATCATTTGCCATCTTGCAACAACAAAACTAGACAGACTAGAACAGATTTGTGCTAGCGTTTAGCTTTCAGAGGCTAACCGCCACACTGGTTTCGGAGCTCTTTGGTCGACGCACGCTTTCGTTGCTCGTTGATCTGCTCGACGTTGTTTGATTGAGTTGAGATGGCTTCTCTCGGAGCTGGACATTACGTGGTTTTAATAATTCACGTCGGAGGAACTAAACCGTCGGACTTGAAGTTGGTGTTTCAGCGTGAGCCTCGTTCTGGTAAAACTTGGTTCCCAGCTGGCTCTGTCTTACCTAACGAAGAGCCTGTCGACGCTGGTATTCGCGAGTTACACGAGGAGACCGGTCTTGTTTTGACAGCGGATGATTTGACGTTGTTGAGTGGTGAACCTGTTAACGTTACACTACCTCAAGGACGACAGCTTGTTTACGTGTACTCGGCTTCTATTCCTGTCCTGTTTGCTACGAACAACTTACGTACACCTGCTCAGGTCGAGCAGGTTGTTTTGGCACAGTCGACAGTTAATCCGGATGGCACTTACGTCGTCCCGGAATCCATCAACATTGACGGTCTGACACTTACGCCCGCACAGAATGGGTTACTTCGTGCTAAGAAGCACAAGAGTGAATTACTTCACTTCGGTTACGTGGCTCAGTGGGAATCTTTTTATCGAGCAATCACACAACATGTTCCAGTCATGCTAGACGACACGTCTATCCCGAGACAGTTCTTCATGTACTCCCGGTTTACGACGGTCGACTCTGGTTCTGTCTGGCTGCTGATTCGTGGAAACATCAACCGACTGACTGGAGAAGGACCCACAGATTTACGAGTGGGAAAGTCGTTGCCTACCCACAACTTGGCTGGACTAACTGTGACCCTCACGGAGACTCAGCGTAAGGCTGCTATTACTTCACCGTACCAGGATGGTCGAGTGCCTCATGTACTGGAGGATTGGCTTGAAGCACAGCCTCAGCGTTTTATAATGCTTGGAATTACAGCTGACTCGTACGATGCCGTTTTCTGGGTTACTTCACAGTTTTCTGGACACCTTAGTGGGTGGTGGTTGAACCGGAAAAATCAGCCTCCAATTCCGTCTACGTACAACGAGCTTGTTGCGGAGTTACGCAAGTCTACGTTTCTTCCGAACATTCAGGACGACGCTATTAACGCTTTGATGAACTTTACGCAGAGCAACACGATGAGTTACGCGGTTTTCACTAAACAGTACAACGACTACTTACGTCGGTCTCGTCAACACCTGACAGCTGAGGTACAGTGCGTACGCTTCATTAATGGCCTAGCGAACGATGCACTCAAGAAACTGGCTAAGTCACACCGAGCTCAACTAGGATACCAGACTACGCTAGTGGAGCTGCAAAACTTTTTGAATGACGTCGTGACAGACTCACCGGAACTGGGCAATGCGAGGTATGTTGCTGGACCATCTGCCCAGCCTACACGCAAGCGCAACTTTGAGGACCCTCTCGAGGAAGCCTCTGTAACTTCTGGAAACGTAACAAAGGTAGCCGTGGACGTGGCCGCGGACGTGGACGTGGAGGTGGCAACAATGGTGGACGTGGTCATACATCTGGCCGCGAAGATTTTAATTCGCTCGCAAATGCGATGACAGCTGAGGAGCGAAAACGACACATGGACGAAGGACTCTGCTTCAAGTGCCACAAGAAGGGACACCGTTTGTTCCAATGCCCGGAGTTCAAAGGCAAGGCACCGATGCAACCTAAGAAGCAATGATAGTGGCAAGGCTGTTCTACAAATGAACTAGAGCAGCCGGCTACATCTACTGTTCATTTTGAGACACTGTTAGCGACAGAGGTCGTCGATACACCTTCGACATCTCCATCGACTACAGTTGCGACACCTGTAACGCAAGTAGCAGGTCGTCGTCGTCAGACTAAACAGAGACAGAGTCGTAAACATGTAACCAGACGTTCAGTTGATTGGAAACTGGTTGACTCAGTCTTTGACCCTCTGCATGCACGATTCAACTTCACGTTGGAGGGATGTGCTGATGATGAAGGTCTGAACTCGCACGGTGACTTACCCCATTGTTCGCCGAGTGACTCGATTCTAGACAGAGACTAAACAGGAGAACGGGTGTTCATCAACCCACCCTGGGAGTTAGCTGAGCAGATTGCGCAGCATTTTGAGGATTGTCGTCGAACATCTCCGACATCTACGATGGCTGTATTTGTACTACCGAAGTGGGCGAAATTTACACAGGTGACTAAGCACTGGAAACTCTATCAAGAATTCCCAGCAAGGACACAGCTTTTTACACGTCAGTCACTGGAGAATCCAGCGCAACAGGAGGTGGTTGCTCCAGCCCCTTGGCATGTGCAGCTGTGGTTAGTCGACGCAGATTGTGCGTTTAACGACTCTTCAGAACCTACAGCACATGATCAACCCGACTCGGTACATGTACCAACAGACGACTCGGAACAGTCCATCGCTACGCTGCGACAATTTTCTTCGCCAGCTACAGCATTACTGACTGACCTCACGGAAGCTCGCCCGTTAATTCGAACTGAGCTGACTGTGAAAACTCCTGATGGCGGACACCAAATTTCTGGATTAGTGGACTGCGCTGCGACACTTGATTTTGTGTCAGAGGACTTTGTACGACGCTTTGCTTTACATACTCGGAAGTCTGCAAGTAAGACTCCAGTTCGACTCGCTAACGGACAACGAGTGACTTCTACGACAGTCTATGACGTCACTTTTGAGCTGGCTCGACACGAGTTTCAACGGACTTTCTACGTTTTACGTGATTTACGTACAGCTGATTTAATCCTGGGTTTACCATGGCTTGATGACGAACATGCCTCTTTACAATTTGGTACAACCAGAGTATTTACACTAATGGACGGCACAGCTGTGGAGACTTCACTTGAGGAACGACGCCATGAGTGTCTACTCATGTCGTCTACGAAAGTTCAGAAGCTTATACGCAAGACGCGCCGCAGCAGGGGACGTCACGCTGATTTTTACGTCATTGAACTTACGTCAGTCACTGACCAACCGACAGACTTCCACACTGGAGAGGAACTAACAGCAGAACAACGTAACAACTTCCGGTCGTTACTTTTTGATGACTTCCCGGAGTTACTGCAACCTGTCGACTCTCCGCCAGTGAGCCGACAGTGGGATCATCCCATTGAAACAATTGGCCCGATGCGACGTCAACGTCTGAACCGACTGTCACCCGCAGAGCGCGCTGAGCTTAATCGACAGCTCAAAGACGCGGTGGAAGCTGGTTTGATACGCCCCAGCTACAGTGAATTCAGCTCGCCAATTCTTTTTGTGCGAAAAGCTGATGGCTCGCTACGTCTGTGCATTGACTACCGTGGCCTGAACGAGGTCACGCGTAAGGACGCCTACCCACTTCCGAGAGTGGATGACACACTGGACGAACTTAAGGACGCGAATTTTTACACACACCTCGACCTCGCTTCTGGATTCTGGCAAGTTCGAGTGCGTGATCAGGACGTTCACAAGACGGCTTTTCAGACCCCTGATGGCTTGATGGAATGGGTCGCCATGCCGTTTGGGCTGTGCAACGCACCAGCTACATTTCAGAGAATGATGAACGACATTCTTCGCGACTTTTTACATAAGTTCGTGACAGTCTACCTGGATGACGTCTGTATCTACAGTCGAACTCTAGAAGAGCACCTGGAGCACCTACGTCTAGTGCTACAACGATTCAAGGAGGAAGGGCTGAAATTACGCCTTAAGAAATGCTTCTTCGGATTGCAAGAAATGGAGTATCTGGGCTACACTGTGTCAGCCGGGAAAATTTCGGTTTCCACAAAGAAAGTCGAGGCCGTTGCAGACTGGCCAGTGCCCAAGACGCAGAAGGAGGTTCGCAGTTTCGTACAGTTCTGCAACTTCTATGCGAGATTTATACACCATTTTAGCGACCTTACGGCTCCATTGACGGACTTACTGCGGAAGTCCCAGCCACAGAAGGTTACGCTGACGCCTGCCTGTTTGGAAGCCTTCGAGACTCTCAAGTTACGGCTCATTTCCGCGCCATGCCTGATCCTTCCGGAGGTCGGCTCGGACGCGACGTTCACCGTAGCTACAGATGCTTCAACAGTGGGGATTGCAGCAGTCCTGTTGCAAGACCAAGGAGGCGGTCTTCAACCAGTCTCTTACTGGGCGCGTAAGCTGAATCCAGCTGAGCGTGGTAACACTTACTCTGCGTACGACTTAGAAGCTTTGGCCGTATGCGAAGCTGTCAAGCATTGGAGGTGCTATATTGAAGGCTGTTCTAAGTTCCTTGTCGTAACAGACCACGACACACTGCGGCATCTGCTCAGGCAACCGAACAACAGGCTGAACAAGCGGCAAGCAAGATACCTGCGGGATTTGCAACCGTTTGTGGGCTCGATGACACTTGCATATCGCAAGGGAGCTCTGAACGAAGCCGACCCGTTAAGCCGGCGTCCAGACTTCGTACCTCAGGCCACAATACCCTTATTTTGGGATGGCGAGGTTCCGTCAGATCGAGAATTACGACGGAAGTCCCAGCTGCTGTTTGAAGACGCACAGTTAAATTCACTGACTGTTGAAGCGTTGCAGCTGAGCCCTGAGTTCGCTGATCTCATTCGCGAGGGGTTCTCACAAGATTCGTTTTATGGGGGCGATGGTGAGTGGACAAGAGACAGTCGGATAGAAGCCAGAGACGGGTACTTTTGGCGTCTCAATCGCCTCTGTATTCCACAGAACTCTGAGCTCCGACTGAGATTGATCACAGAGCTGCACGAAAGTTCGTCAGCTGGTCACAGAGGAGTTGCTAGCACTCTTGCTAAAGCACTCGACAGATTCTGGTGGAAACGAATCCGCCAAGATGTGAAAGATTTTTGTGAACGCTGCGTCGTGTGCCGACGAGCGAAGATTCGACCGCAGATGGCTGCGACTCTTTACCCATTACATGTTCCACCCAGACCGTGGCACACAGTTGGTCTTGACTACCTGACACACTTGCCTGAAAGCAACGGCTTTAACAGTGTGCTGATTGTGGTAGACCATCTAACTCGAATGGCCTATTTCCTGCCATGTACAGAGTCGATTACTGCCGAAGAAACTGCCACTTTGTTTTTACAGGGAGTCTACCGTTTACATGGACTACCCCGTGTGCTGATCAGTGACCGCGACCCGAAATTTGTCAGCGCCTTCTGGCAGACACTCTGGAGACGCCTTGGAACGCGTCTAAACATGTCTACCAGCCGACACCCAGAAACAGACGGTTTGACAGAACGCGTGAACAGCACGTTTCAGCAGCTTCTTCGTTGCTTCTGTTGCTATGATGGCTCTGACTGGTCGACACTTTTACCGCAAGTGGAGTTTGCGTACAACGCTTCGCGTGCACTCGGAATTGAGCACACACCGTTCGAGGCTAACTTTGGTTTTTCTCCTGAGGAGCCTCCTGACCTGCTCTTCAGCATGCGACCGTCGATTCCAATTTCACAAGACGCAACAGAACGGTTGAGATTGTTACGGGAAGTGCACAACCTGGTACGCTCTGTGTTACAGCTACATAAGGACGAGATGCAGGCGAGCTCAGAACCGTCTACAGCGCCACACTTCGCTAAGGGAGACAAGGTGTCAGTCGTCACAGCAAATCTTTTTCTGCGAAGACAACCGAACAGGAAACTCAGAGACAGACAGCTCGGCCATTTTCCAGTGGAGGAGCAGATTGAAAAACACAGTTACAGATTGAAACTACCAGCGACAGTACGCTTACACCCTGTGTTCCACGTTAATAATTTACGACCCTGCTCTACCGCTCCACTACGACCAGCTGTTCCTGTGACTGTACCTGAAGGAGACGATGAGGAGTTCGACGTCTCACACATCTCTGCTGTGTGCATCAAGTCGCTACCTGGGCGACGAGGCAAATATTTGCTCTTCATGACGCACTTCAGTGATGACGACATTCCACCTGTCTGGCACCGGTTGAACGAGGTGCATCGAACAATTGCGTTACAAGAATTCTTGGAGACGCCCCAATGGCGCAAGTTCGCCAAGACTCAGGCGTACATTGACTTCATGCACGCTCACCCAGCGCGCATTCCTGAGTCCCAGTAACTGCTTCAGTAAAAGAGCCAAGAACCACGGAGGTCTGCTTCACGGCGGCCTCATTGATCTGTCAAGAGGGGGAGGGTACGAGTGTGACGAGTACAGTCATGCAACAGTACATTGCAAGACATTGTACATGTACTCGTTACGGATACCAAATCGTGCTTTTCCACAGGATGGACGTATACTCGTGGGTACGTCGCTACTGCAATATTGTAATAGTGCTGATGCTACAGTACGACCAGTACCTCCCGGTACGTACAGATATGCATAATTAACCTAACTAGCCAGATGACGCGCCAGAACGAGCTCTTCAATGCAGAAGGAGCCGCGTCGTGAAATCCAATGCTAGGCAGGCCGTGTCTCGAGGACAGATGACGACGGTTGAGCAGCACTAACGCCTGACAAGTAAGCGAAGCTTGCAGGCGTAACTAGTCTGGGCTGAAACCTATTTAAGCCCAGTGCAGTAGAGGGAGGTGACAGAACCTTTTAACAATTCCTTTGTTCACTTACAACATCTACTGCCTAAGTATAGCAGTGAAACATCTTTTGCCTCTCGACAACATCATTTGCCATCTTGCAACAACAAAACTAGACAGACTAGAACAGATTTGTGCTAGCGTTTAGCTTTTAGAGGCTAACCGCCACAGGGACGTCAACACCTCTTAGACGCTATACGACCCCCTACCCCACCCTCACCCCCTCAACACCCTCCCCATAATCACCCCATTACCCCCCAACCCTCTCTCCCCCCCGCCTGCTTCGACACCCCACCCAAGCAACTACTCATCGCGAACCCCCCCCACATCTCCCCCACCCTCCCCTCTCCCTTTCCGCTCCGCCTCTCGCCTCATCCTCCACCTCTCCCCTACCCTTCTCCACTCCGCCCATCCGCACGACCAACACCCGACGAAAACCCCTCGGACGCCCCCCCTAGCGCTACCCCCCCCGTCCCCTCCCCTGTCCTGCCACACCACACCCCCCAAACCCTACACCTCATCACCCTCAACACCCGCGGCCTGCACACCTCCATCATGGACGTTGAACACCTCTCTACCTCCCACCACCCATACGTCTTAATCCTCACCGAAACCAACCACGACACCCACAAATCCCGCTGGCGCACGGCCCTCCCACAATACCACCTCAAAAGCTCCCGACCCTGCTACTCAAATGTGCCCCTACCCAACGCAGGCGTTCTCTTCGCGGTCCGAAGGACCTCATTCCAATCTTCCACTGTACTAACCCCGCCCTCCCACCTCATCCCCCATATAGCCGGGCTAAAAATCGTCCCCCACTCAGGCAACCCCTACCTCCTCATCGGCACGTATATGCCCCAACTCCACGCCCCCCACCTGACCCGCCTCTACGCAGAAGTCGCGGCTTGGGGCCTCCGACTAGCGGACGACCACCCCCAACACCGCACCCTCTGGGGAGGAGACTTCCAATCCACCACCCACCCAGGTACATGACACCCTGCTCTCACCTCCCTACTCAAATCCCACCTACACCCCCTCCACGACCCCATTCCTACCTTCCCCCGAAGTGGGGGCTGCCTTGACCACTGGCTCACCACCCCTCCTTCGCCCACTACCCTCCCACCGTCCTCCTGCTCGATATACCCCTCTCCCTCCCACTTCACCGACCACTCTGCTATCCACCTTGTCATTCCCGCTCCTTTCTCACTAATAGCACACCCCCCCCCCTACCCACACCCACCCCAACACACATCACACGACGCGCAAACTCACCTTTCGCCTTCCACTCACACCAGACCACATCACATCATACCAATCCAGCACCCCAGACCTCATCAACCAAACGGCAACCCTCCACGCAGAAATTCTTAACACCTCACACACCTCGGCCACCCCAGACACCCTTGACACCCTAGCCTCACAATTCACCACACTCCTCTCCCGCCACATGGACCACGCAGCCACAATCTGGCCCCTCCTCCCCGACAAACAACCACGCCCAACCCAAGACACCTACACCCCCACTTGGCTCACAAAAAAAACACGCACTCAAATACTCACTCTCCGTAAATGCAGCAAACACAAAGGCCCTCTCCACATCGCCCAAACCCTATTAAACACAACCGAATATCTCTCCCCTGACGCCATCAAACAACAATGCCAAGCACGCATCCGCCGCCTACTTCACACCACCACCACGGATAGGATTAATAAAATAAAAACTCGAGCCAACAAAGCCTATGACACCTGCCCCAAACTATCTCACCGCCGATTAAAAATTAAGAGTGGCCTCCTACCCCCCGCCGGCACCACCTCCACCCTCCACCGCATTACCAAACCCGATAACACTACCGCATCCTCCCCCTCAGCCGTCATTGACGCGGTGCACACTCACTTCGCTAAAGAACTCGACCGCGCCACCCCCCCCGAACTCCCCACCCCCCCATGGGAACTCCCTGACAACCCCGACAACTTTACCATCGAACCCCGCGGAGACCCCTCTCTCACCCTAGCCGACATGATTACCCGCGACACCTTCGATAAAACCATCAACTCCCTAGGCACCGGCAAAGCCCCCGGCCCCGACGGTATCCCCAATGAAATAATTAAATTCCTGCCCCCGGCGACCCGCTCCGCCCTCTTCTCTCTCCTCTCCCTCCTCGCCCATAAATCCTACACCCCTCCTGACTGGTGCCACAGCACAACTTGCCTCCTACATAAAAAAGGCGACCCTTCCCTCCTCGATAACTACCGCCCTATCGCCCTCATGAACAACCTCCTTAAACTCTGGACAGCACTAATCAAAGATGCAGGCTCGAAGTACGCCGAAACCCACGGCATTCTCAGCGACCAACAGGACGGCTTCCGACAACACCGCAGCATCCACGACGCCCTATCCTCCCTCATTACGACGATGGAGGATGCGAAACTCCACAGCAAAGACATCTACGTCATGTACGCGGACTTCAAAGGTGCCTTTAACGCCGCGGACCACCGCATCATGTTCAAACACATGCGTCAACTCGGTATGCCCCCAACCTTTGTCGACACATGCGAACACCTATACGGGGTCTCAACCACAGCATATATTACTCCCCACGGCCCCACCCCTTCCATCGACATCAATCGCGGAACCCTCCAGGGCGACACCCTCTCCCCCTTCCTATTCACCCTCTTCCTTGAACCTTTCCTTCGCTGGCTCACGGTGGGAAGCCGGGGCTACCGCCCAGGCCCCCCCGCCACTAACGCTGACCCCACAGAACCCACAGCCACCTACCCGGGACACGGCTTCGCGGACGACCTCAGCCTCGCCACGGGCTCGACCCCCAACATGACCATCCAGCTAAGAAAACTCTCCCTCTTCAGCGCCTACACCGGCATGACGGTCAACATCCGCAAATGCTGCATCACCGGCGCCCTCTGGCGTACAGGCAACGCCCTCACCCGCGCCAACACTACCCTCCTCGCATCCCGCCTGCAATCACAGTTCATCTCCCTAAACTCCACACCGGCCCCCATCCCCTCCATTGGCCCCAAGGACACATACCGCGTCCTAGGGGTAGAACTGAACACCTCCCTCAACTTCACCAAACATTGGCAAGAACTCAAACGTACCACTGCATCCCTCATCACCGCCCTTTCCACATCCCCACTAACTCAATCCCGCAGAATCAGGGTCATCCGTGGTCTCCTCATCGGAAAGCATTTCACTCTCCAGCTCGGCCTCTTCACCGACTCCCAACTCGACACTCTCGAGGGCCAAATCTGCCGCGCACTCCGCTCCGCCGTCTCATCGGTACGTAGTCTTCCCCGCACCGCCCTCCACCGCCCTACTACAGACCTAGGATACGGACTCCCCTCCCTCAAAGCACACGCCGCACAACTCACAGTTTGTCACTTACATAAAATCATGAACAACTCAGGATATAGAGGCCACATGGCCCGGGCACACATACGCACCCTATCCACAACGTACTCCCACTGGCCCTCTGAATCCATCATGACAACCTGTCACACTCCACCCACACTAAAGTGCTTAGTCCGCGCTCAACGAGATGCGGGCACCCTATTCCACAACATCCCCCCACTCTCCCTCACCAACCCTATCGCGTCCACAATCCGTGCCCACTTCACCACTCAAGACAACACCCTCCTCGCCTCACTCCGTGACAAAGCCACACACATCACCGACCCTCACACATATAAACAAGCTTACTGCGATTTCTCTCCCCGCAAAACACACGCCTCCCTACTCCCCCGCCTCACCCCCCTCTGGAAAAATAACATCACCACGTGGCCACAAGTCCTCCTCAGAGCCACCTCATCCTCCTTCATCCTCAAATCATGTAAATCCATCACCACACTCACGGGGTCCACCACCCCACTCTCAGTTCCCATCCGCCTCCTCGCCGCAATCCTCACCGAACCCCTCGATACTATCCACAACCGCCTCCCCATCACGAACCTCCATACCAACCAGGCTTCCCCCCCCACCACTATACATCCCTCGTGGATTCCCCTCCTCTCCCCTCACCTCCCCCGCTCCACCCACACCCTCCAATCCGGCATCTACACCCCCCGCGCCAATCACCCCACCCCCATAGCACCCATCACACACCTAGACACAGAATACCTCACCCCCTCCGACCACCACTACCCCCCCTGCGACGTAACACGCATCATTTCCAAACACAAAGACACAGAATACGGCCAAACACAATACATGGTTGAATGGGCCCCGGAACACCTCACGGAATGGGACATACAGCTACAACTCGACGACGGCTTCCGCCTCATCTCCTCCACTCCCACATCGGTATGCCTCCCCTCCCCCTCCCCCTCTGCCTGCTCCATCTGCCACGAACCCCTGCACACAGAATCCTCCTCCGCCTGCTGCACATGCCCGCACTTTGCCATACACTCCCAGTGTCGCCCAGCTCAGGGGCCCGTCACATGGCAGTGCGAATGGTGCGCTCGCGGCCAACAACACGACCTCACTCACCTCTACGAAGTGCAGTGGGCCCCATGCCTACAACTCCACGACACCATCAGTGAGACCCCCTCCGGCCCCACCGCCCTCACCGCATTTAACTCCGGCTATGTCCCCTCCACCACACCCATTTTGCAAGAACCCGGAACCCCTCCGTGGTCTCACCCCCTAATCACATTCAACCATGACCCCATCAACCCCGACCTAGACATGCTCCCTACCGGTAAATTCGCTATCCGCGCACACCCTTCACTCCATGACACCACCATACTCTGCACTCCCGACGGCCGCGCGATCTCCACCCTTAGCGGCCCCCGCGTCCGCCACCTCTACCAACTCTTCCGCCCCGACCTCTCCCATCTTACGTTTGAAGAGGAGGTCTACCACCTCCTCACCCGCCTGGGCTCCCGATCAGAGATCCACTCACCCACACCCGCCACCACCACTCGTAATAGATGGGCCACTAGAGAAGACCTCCTCACAGCTCTCCGTCACACATTCCGCATCCAGACAAAACTCTACTCCGACCCCCTCAATAAATCCCTTCACTCCCACACCTACCACTCCCTCTACCCCGAAGATATTGTCTTCTCATCTAGCGGCAGCAATGCCCCGCACACATGGCAAGGCACCAACATAGCAAACCCCGAATACAACCACGAATGCATGAGACGAGCCATGGAACACGCAATCACCAGCGCACACCTCACAGCCCCTCACACACCCAGCGCAACCATCCTCATCCTCCCCCGATGGGAACACACACCCTACCGCCACTCCAAATACATCACCTCCCCATACACCCACCACCTTTACACCCTCCCCAACGACGCAAACACATTCCTACCCCCCGACCAACACACCGGCATCCCCACCCCCACCCCATTCGGCACACGATGGATGGTAGACATATACCTCGTCGCTAACCCCCTCGCACTCTCCACCCTCCCATCACCCACAGCCATGACAGCACTTCACAACACCCTCGAATCTATCTACGACACTCACCTCCCCAACCCTATCATCACCCCCCCCTCCTCCATACCTCTTTAACACCTACTCACCCCACTCAGCTGGTATATACCACCGCCCCCCAAACCCAACTCACCCCCTCACATACCCCCTCCCGGACCGCGTACATCTAACGTACCCCCCCACCAGAGGCACCCCTACTTGGAACTGGCAGGACTTTGTGTACACAGACGGCTCGAAAAAAGGCGGCTCGACCCCCCTCGGAGCAGCAGCTACCCACCCCGCCTCGGACACCAAAATCAAAAGCCTGGTGACCTCTACCCCTCCCTCACATACAATAAATCGTGCTGAATTAGCTGGCATAGATATAGACCTCCAACTTGGCCGCACCCACCTCCTCACAGACAGTGCGTGCTCCCTCCGCCTTATTCAAGGTTACTTAAACTGCCCTTCCGCTTACCGCCATAACATTCACCGCGACACCCTCTTATCTATCACACACACCCTTAAAACCCGATGCGACGCAGGCATCCGTACACACCTCGGTAAAATAAAAGCCCACAACCACTCCATCGGTAACGACCTCGCTGACACCCTCGCCAACCAAGTAGCGGATGGCCACCCACCCGATACTACATACACCACAGGTTCAGAAGTCACGATAGGCCACTGGACATGGCCATACACCCTCATCCCACAAACCTTAGGGGACCCCACTCCCTACAGATACACCAACCTCAAATCCGACGCACACAAATACAGCACAATACACACACACACTCCTCTCTCGCAAACAACCAAACACGGAGCCCTCCTCGCCCGCGCCGCGTCGGACGGCGCCGACTTTTCATACCACAAAAAACACTCAACTCTCACAAATATACAGTTCACACACAAACATGAATTCATGTGGGGTGTACACAACACCCGCCTACTTACTCACAACCCCACCCTGCGCTGCCCCCTATGTGGCCAATTCACTAGCAACGGCCACATGGCCGGTAACTGCCCCTCCATGTCTGGTCTCAGACAGGACCGTCACAACAGCGCTCTACACCTCCTACTCTCCCTACTGGAACGCCACAACAGAGGACGCTGGGAAACCATCACCGCAGACTTCGGTAACAAACCCATAAAATCATTTGATACCCCCACCCCTGCCCTCACCCCACTCGACTGCCACCCTCCTCACCCCACCCACATGCCCACCCGCCTTGTTGCTGCTGACGAAGGTCTCTCGCATGACACCCTAACCTCATGCCCCGCCGTCCTACCCCCTGAGATTCTCCCCCCCCTGCTTCGTCCCCCAGCACACAAACCTGACTTCATCCGCATCCTCGAACCCAGATTCGTTGGTCACTCCAACGGTCGCAGACGTTACGCATCCATAAAAAAGATTCAGATAGGAGAATGGAAGTACTGCACAGATAATAACCTCTCCCACACTGCCGAACACATACGCGCCAAATACACACCCCTTGCGAACGCCATCAGAAACCAATGGCCAGGCACAGTGGTCGATATCCTCCCCATCGTCATGAGCCGCACAGGTACACCGCACTCCTCCACCATCACGAGTCTCACCTCCCTTCTCACCGCCCGCACCGACCCTCCGGATAAACTCGTATCCAAAGCACGCCTCGACACATCACGCATCCTTGCACAACTCCATACGCATACTGTCCAATGGCTGCATCACCTCCTACGCATATACCGCATCAAGTCCCGCACGACCTCCCGCCGCGCATCCGCACATTACCTCCACACACGACCCTGACTACACACAACCTTCGCCTCTACTTGCACCCTCCCCGGGGGGGAGTAAAACCCCCGAACACCCTTGGAGAGGTAGGATAAGGTGGTTAACGGTCTAGCCCTGACTTGTAAGTTCCCTGTATGGCATAGTTGGGAGGGCCCAGAGACAGCAGCCGACGCATCCGGCTTTTGTTGAAAAACCGGCGCATACGGTACATGTTGTAAACAATTTCAATTTCAATTTCAATTTCAATAGTAGCTCCACATTCGGTAGTGAGTTATCGCCCTCGGCGTTAGCCATTGTTCAAAGCATTACTATCCTTGTCCGTGTTAATAAACCCCATATTATAGCTCACTCCACTGAGTAACGCCGTTCTTGTATTCGGGCTGCTCATCACTTCAAAGGTCTTCGCCCGATCCACGTGTAAAGTATAGCACATCGCTTTGGCAGATTTACGCCAAGACGTTATGTTCTTACTTGATGACCATTATTGATATATATAGACATTGGCTTCACTATTGTGACATCCACACACTTCCGTTATGAGAATTTGCATGCTATCAACGACTTCTTAACCACATTATGCACGGTAAGCAAGATAATGCGCACCGCACATGCGAAAGTATTACCATATCGGTAGTGTTGAAGTGGACGGTGAATCAATTGTGATGCGCGCGGCAGTAATTGGCTCCAATGCGAGCATGTGCGTCACTAACGATTCCAAGCCGGTCTTATTTGCTATTGTTTAACACTTGATTGATTGTATCATGCTCATTTACTTATGGAATAAATATGGGCGCAAACTGTTGTTAGTAATACCCACTAGTTATTAGTTGCAGATAGCTATTGTAAGCTATTCTAGATGTGAGTAGTACATGTCTAGATCTAACACCCCGATACACTGTTTGATTCGATACAGAGCTATCGCTAGGCTACAGTTCTGCAGTTCCCTTGTCCCGTCCCTCCATACTAAACGTGTCGACACGGTTTAACGGGTTATGGACCCCCTCCTCAAGTTACTCACACGCAACCAAAAAATTCGGCGAACTGCGATCGACAACTCACCCGCGGAAGGCAAGTTCTCACAAAAATGTAGTACTTAAACCATGGAGTCGGCGTTACTGCCAGTATAAACAGCGCTTTAAAACACCGCGACACCCCACCTAAGTCACTTTCCCGAGGACGCCAGTCACCCAATCGCATAGGCGCACTCACCGTGTGTGGACATGATGCAGATAGGTCCAAGATGGAAAAGGGGGGGCGCACTGGTGGGTGAATACGCATACACAAGGTGCACGAATGCTTAAAATAGTAACATATTATACTTGAATATCATTAGCGAGCCAGCCGCCAGCGCGACGCTACGCATGTTCTGGCCGTGGCTGCACCTCATGCCCCACACTGGGTGGAGGACACGGAAAAGGTACTTTGAGACACTCCGGGGCATCAGGCCGAGGGGCCGTCGGGCGACATGCTATCTCTCTGGAACCATTGTAAGGCACGAGTGCGGCTAGTGGTTTTTACCATTGTTTGTCACTATCTTTCAACGCCGCCGTTCACAATGGCACCAAAACCCCGCATGGCGGAACAACCCGCCAACACCCCTAACGATCTTGAGGGGCAGTCCTCCCATCAGATTACTCGGGACACCCCCCTCCCACCACATGCACTCTCGCTCGTCCAAGAGCAAATGGCGCTTATCAACGCCCGCCCGGGCGCAAAGGCGACATAGATTACAGCTTTGCGCCACCGTGACACACATCGCGACATCCTCGCTGTTGGATCGACTTTATATGTGGTGTAGACATAGTTATTTATCATAGATGGTTGGTTCCATAAAGCCATCATTTGGGGTTGAACGGCCGTTGGGTACGTGCTGCATGAGTTGCTCCATGCGGCTTAGGAAGATAAGCACCGTGGATGAATGGTTACGCATTCTCATAGCCGCCACACCCAGCCTTTTCAGTCCTAAGGCCACTTGATATACATGTGCTTAAATGGAAATGCCTTACACTTGTGTTCAATAAATAGGATGATAATTCTCATTTTATGTGTGTATTGTTGTCAACTCGGAATGAATCTATTTCTATGTGTTTGCCAATCATTGAGTAGTAAACGCGAAAGCGTTTTCCTTTCGTGTGTACTTATTTTGCATGGACATTGTGCAACAGCTTGGAGTAAAGCATGGCCCATCCTCACACGAACGAAAAAGCCCCTAATATCCGACAAATTAAAAAGCTTTTTGCCAACAGCTCTTACCGTTATTTCACTGAGGCGAAATCTCGGGACGTCGCAAGGTTGCATATACGACACTCCTCCACAAAAGCCCGCACATGCAATGTGGTGTGCATAATAAGCTAGTCAAGGACACATGCGCCTCTCACCACGTCAAACACGACGATACCCAAGTACCACTCAACGCCGGTACAGCCGGTAAGGAAGCAATTAGCTGTCATTCGATATGGTTGTTTGTAAGCTTAGAGCGAAATGTTGTCGGACGAGTTTGTCGAATTAAGCCCATAATAAATGCCCATGAAATAATTTTTACTACGCATGTCGTCCTGAGCATCACACGCGGGCAATGCTCAAGCGCTTACGCGGGCACTGCTCAAGGTGCATATTGCTTTGTGAGGTACACAAGGCACGTGTTTTGACTTGTAGGAGTGGGTTTGGAGGTGTGAATATACCGTGTTGAATGTACGAGGCTTGCTTTGCGGGTGTGTGAATTAAGACTAAAAATCAGCCATCGATAGATCATCGATAGCATCATCATTGAGAGTATGTGCTAGGTTGGGACATTGACATGGACATGATGCGGCAACAACTAGCATCGGTGCCATCAACTATCGAAATATATCAATTATATAACAAATTAATGGTCAAAGCCCGATGTGTTGATGTATCGTCTAAAATTTCTATACATCGGCGATAATGTCGGCTTCGATGGCTTCGATGGCATCGATTGCTTGTAGTATTCCAAAACACCATCACCATCAACATCGACAATCCAATATATCAATTACATAGATATGGACGCTTCAAAACATCACTACCAACAACACTACCAACTCATCTGAACCCTAGTGTGAATGAAGCATGGCACGGGTGATATATATGGAAAACGAGCGAGTAAAGGCCCGCATGGTGCAGCTTTTGTTCATAAGTTTACTCTTTACATGGGTGAGGGCGATTGGCATTGGCAAGGGGCGAGGTCAAGCTTGGCCATTTGGCCGCATCACGTTGACGGCGGTGTTTAAAAGTTTGGTATACATCTGCTTGTGCCACGGGCTCGCCCCACGCGTGGCGCATGTAGGGAATTGGCCTAGTAAAACAGTGGGAATTGAAATTTGATAAACATTCATCGACAAGCCCCGCAGAAATCGCCTCATGAGGTGAGCCGAATTTGACGAGTATTCCTTGGCACTGCGGCTCCGCTTTGCCGATATGTATTGGAAAAAAACCAATAACTCGTCGAGAATCTAATTTGGAGTTTTCGGACCACCGAGTACGTGCGATATAAGCTTAATAAATAGGCGCGTCCAACGAAGCCTCACACAAAACGTTTTAACCTCATATAAGTAAGTTATGGCCATTCACACACGTGGTCGAACGCACCTTGCCCTTGGGTTGTGCGGATATCGGTGGTATAAGCAGACTACGTATAAGCAAACTACCCAAGTATACGTGATTTCATACGTTTCTCCCACAACGCCGTGCCCAGCACCTCCCCCCTTCGTCGCTAATGCATAATATACGCACGACCATTGCACAACCATTCATATTCTGGCGCTTTCAGCCACCTGCTTCTTTCGTGAAACCAGCACGGCGATTGTTTGAAAGAGCGTTTCGCACGGGTGAGGCGCGAAAACCCCAAGCACTTAAGCCCGGTAGTGCTCGCATTCGCTCCCCTTATTTTGTGTCGGCGCAATCTATCACGGGCGCAAATTTATTGCCCATAGGATTTCAGAAGAATTGTCAATAAAGTCAGTGCAGGAGTGCAGATTTTTTATGGACACCTGTCGAGGAATGTGAAAGCCAGCTCTGATTCACTGTCGCATTCCTACCACAGGTACTCTAACTTGCTACCAAACCTCATGTGCACAAGAGTATTATCACAATGAACTGCTCTGTGCCCCTACCCTCATTCTTAAAGCTACTGGCACGCAACATGTCCAAGCCATGCTAACCCAATGCGTGAAGAATGTGGTATCATCATAAAGGCACACATGATTCAAGTTAAGCCGCCCAGGAAAATGTGTTTCTGGATGTTGTGTCAGTATACTGGAAAATGTCCATATATTATTGTAAAGGATTGGATGTTTTATAACGAGCCATGTATTGGATGTTCTTGCCCCTGCGTTTGTAACGACTTCAATTGAGGGCGGAGTGCGGGCTCCACAAGGAGGTGTGCACGGACGAGACGGGGCCGAAGACGCTGGCCAAGCAGAAAATAGCGATAGTGACATTTTAAGCGAACTGCAACCCACCTGTCCATTTGCATCCTCCATGTTTTTGTGAGTTGCAGCTAAATAATTTCATCGGGTTCAGAGCCCGTTTAAACGAAATATGTACTACGGAGTGTACTGGTACCAAGAACTGTTGTCTACGAGGGCGGGGGAATCCTCGCTACAACTGCTCTCAGAAAAGCTTGCTCCGTCTCCGAAAGGCGATTCCAAAGGCTATCGTAGACATTAAGGGTCGCGAGCGCTTCGGCGGGAAGCTGCGACGCAACGCTTTCGGGGATGACGCCGGTGAGGATAAACAGATACGACCGCAAACCGATGATAAAATTGGCCGTCTCGCGCGGAGAAGCGGCCGCCAAGGTGCCGAGTTGAGTTGTCACCATTCCGGGAGTAGGCAGTACAAAGTCACCCGGAAATTGTAGGAACTGAAGCGGGCTCAGGGGTGCGGGCGTGGTGGTTGTCGTTGGCGGGGGCGTGGTCGTTGTCGTGGGTGGGGGCGTAGTGGATGGCAGGGGAGTGGTCGTGCTTAGGTTGACGACCGGGGCACCCGCGGATCGAGCACTTCCTGTCAGTGGAGCGACGGAGACCATGAAGGCTGGCTGAATCATGAGAGACTGATCGCTGTCAACGTTAAGGATGCCTGGCTCTGCGATTCGCTCCAGTAGTTGACCTTTCTCCGCGTCCGGCAAAGCCAACCAATAAGTCTGAAACCCTTCGAAAACCTGACGGCGACCCTCATCGAGCCGAGCTAGGGCCGCCTGCTGCACCGCCACACTCTGCGACGTAAAGTCGAGGTAGTTTTGAAGCCCTTTCAGAAATTGGCGCTCTCGAACCGACAGAGGGCCGACGTAGGGGGTTGTATCGACTAGGACGTCAGCGCTACGCGAGGATGCGCTGCTGCCGACAGCGGACAATGCGCCCAAGTCAAACATTAGCGAAGTGTCCGACTCGACGTCGAGAATTCCGGGCTCGGCGAGCTGCTCCAGAATGATGGTGCGTGCCACAACAGATTGCGACGTCCAGTACGCTTGAAGCCCCTCGAACACCGCACGCTGCGCATCATTAAGCCCCGCAAGCTGCGCCGCCTGGTCGCGCAGCGGCTGATCGATAAAGTCTAGGTAAACCTTGAGCGCCTTCAGAAACTGACGCTCCCTAATCGACAACCGACCGGCGAGTGATGCCGAGTCCGGAGTGCCCCGGCTGCTTGAGTCTAATGCATCGGGCCGTAAACCACTGGGACCGGGCGCCGTGCGCACCACGCCCGGCAGGTCGACCTCGAGCGATGGGTTGGACTCGATGTTGAGTATGCCTGGCTCTTGGAGACGAGCTGTGATCTGTGCACGTTCCTGCTCCGGCAACGCTACCCAATATGACTGAAACCCCTGGATAACCTGTCGCTGCGCTTCGCTCAGCCCGTTCAGGATTGGAACTTGCTGTGACGACGGCAGCGCCGCGAAGTCGAGGTAGAGGCTGAGGCCCTTCAAAAACTGACGCTCTTTAACGGAGAGCGAGCCGATGTAGGGTTGCACGTTGACGACGGGTTGGACGACGGCCGCTTTCGACGACGACGGAGCGGAGTTCCTACTAGGGATGGACAAGTCGCCTAGGTCGGATGAGACATTGAGGATGCCGGGCTCTTGAAGCCGAGCTATGATCTGTGTACGCTCCGCCTCCGGCAGCGCCACCCAGTATGACTGATATCCCTGGATCACCTGTCGCTGCGCCTCGTCCAACGCGTCCAACTGCACGACCTGCTGCTCGGACGACAGCGCCGCGAAGTCGAGATACAGGCTGAGGCCCTTCAGAAACTGACGCTCCCTTATAGAGAGCGAGCCGGTGTAGGGCCGTGAATCGACTTCACCAGTCGACGACGACGGGGGTCGAGTCCCACTGGGGATTATCGAGAGGTCGCCCAGATCGGAGGAGACGTCCAACACACCCGGCTCACGCATCTGCGATAGGATTACCGCGCGCTGCTCCTCGTTCTGCCCTCGCCAAAATGACTCGAATCCAGCAAATACCTGGCGCTGCGCTGGCGTGAGTGCCGTGACCTGCGCTTGCTGCTGAGACAGCGGCAACTCTGTAAACTCGAGGTACAGACTGAGGCCTTTCAGGAACTGACGTTCGCGGATGGTGAGGTCGCCGTCGTAGATGTCATTGTCTGTACCCGGTACTGCCTCTGCCAAGGTCGACAGGTCGGACTGGACGTCCAGTATGCCCGGCTCTTGCATCCGCTGCAGCAGCTCCTCCCGTTCATTGGTCGGGAGAGCCTCCCAGTAGGCCTTGTAGCCCGTGTACGCCGCGAGCTCGTCCGCATTCAGTCCAGAGAGTTGGACAGCTTGCTCACTTCCTGGACGAGCGCTAAAGTCAAGGTACAGACGGAGACCCTTCAGGAATTGCCGCTCTTTGATGGTCAGTGTTCCCTGATAGCCCACCACGCTGGGTGGCGACTCAACTGGTGCTCCAGCCATCACCGCATTAAGTCGAGTCACCAGCGTCTGCTGGTCCTCTGCACTCAGGCCGCGCCAGTAGACGTCATACTCGTTGAATTTCTCCCAACGTGCAAGTGTCCATGTTTGAGTGAGTTGGACACGATCCGGCGGTGAGAGCTGCATAACGTCCAGATACTCCTTCAGCGCCAGCAAGAACTGAATCTGCTCCCAGCTGAGTCCTGCGATGTTAGGGAAGGGGATGCTGTTCTGGAGGTCGCGGATACGCTCAATCACCCCCGCCTGCTTCGCTGCGTCTAAACCGAGCCAATAATCCTGTACACGTCCAAATTGGTCACGTGCCGCTTTATCGAGCGTCGCCCACGCCGCCTCCTGCTCCGCCGGCTCCAGCTGCTGAAAGCGCAAATAATTCCAAATCTGAAGCAAAAACTCCTCGCTCGCGGCGGGATTCACGACCGCACTGGGAAGGTTTCCACCTGTCGCGGCGTCGAGCGCCAGGACGGAGCGGATAAGCGCCACATGTTCCCGACGTTCACTTTCGTTCAACCCGGTCCAATACTGCCTGTAGCCGATAAATGCCTCCCTGACCTCCGCCGAGAACCCCGCCCACTGCATCTGTTGTACCTCCTGAGGACGACCCAAAAAGATAAGGTACTGATTGAGCCCGATAAGAAACTCCTGCTGGGCTGTACGACTGGGAAGCGCGTCGAGGTCGGACTCGCCAGCTACAACTTTGACCGCCTCCGCCTGTTGAGCCGAACTCAGCGCTGTCCAATAGCGCTGGTAATTGTAAAAGCGCTCTTTCTCGACCTGACTGAAACCCTCCCACCGCGACTGCTGCACTTGCGCGCTCCCCAACAGAAAGCCCAAATACCACGCGATTCCTTGCTTAAACTCTTCCGGGTCCGAAGGCAAGTCCGCGCTCTCCGTCGTTCCACCCCCCGAGCTGCCATCGTTCCCTTCGACAGCCGCCCTACCCACCAACTCAGCCAGCGCCGCTCGCTCACTCTCGCTAAGAACGCTCCAGTAGAGGTCATACTTGAAATAAGCGTAGCGAAGCTCGGAGTCCATACCCAAGCGCTCGGGTAGATTCTCCGCGGCTCCATCTTCCCGGGAATCTAGGTACACGCCCAGGCCGGAGATGAATTCATTATAGCTGACGCCGATGAAAGGGATGAGAGTGATGAAGCGGTCGCGCTGTTCCGGGGTCGCCGTGATCCAAAACCCGTTGTAGTCGTTGTACAAGTCTTTATCCTCAGCGGACCATGAGGACCACGCTAGGCGCTGTTCATCGGGAGAATAGGCAAGTTCGAAAAATAAGTAATCGGTCAGACCTTCTACGAAACTTCGCTGCGCGGGGGTCAGAGCGTTGGCCGCTTCGTTGTGCGCGACAGACTGCGAAGTCGGTCGGTTAGGCTGGACGGCTTCTGGGAGATCTGCTTGCTCCGCAGCCGCCTCAGCGGCGGCTAGCGCTTCAGCGGCGCGTCTACTAACTTCCTGCAGCACTTTCGGGAGCCCAGGGAGTTCTGGCTCGCCCTCCTGCACTGCCTTTTGTTTCAGCTGTCTCCCGTTAACCGACAGTGCCGCCCAACAGCAAAGCAGCAGCGTCGTGACCGCCGCCGCGTGTACCCGCCCACTCGCCATTGCGAAAGCCCAAGCGGGCAAAAGTTCCCGGGTTCGATCCTTACCGTCTCTCCCGTTCCTTTGTCTACGGTGTGTGCGCGTGTGTCGCTGACCAGCGCGAGGGCGCCCTCTGCCACGCGGATGTGTCCGTCCGGCGCTACCTGCTGACTACACGTTCGGACACTTGACAAGACCGACTCCGCCCCGGTCGTTAAATTTTTACCGTCCGTCCATCATGCATTAACTACTGTATTATCGTGATGTGGTAAGCCGTCGTCTCATGGGAGCGACCACGTGGTCAGCGGGCGCGGAAGAATGCATAGGGTTTTAGGTCTTAAATCCTAAATCATAAAAACCTGATGAACTCAGACTGCTCACATTTAAAACAAATACGGTGATAGTCGGAGCATAATATACACCATGATGATATCGCAACGCATGGTACTGACCAGGGTTGTGCTGAAGTCCGAATCTGAGAATTCAGACTGAACTGAAGTCACTTCAGGGACTTCAGCCTGAATTCAGCTGAACAGTGTTCAGGTCTGAATTCAGATGAGACTTCAGGATCTGAATTCAGGCTGAAGTGACTTCAGTTCAGTTGTTCAGCTGAATTCAGGCCCTGAACAGAACACAACCTGAATTCAGGTCAAGACTTCAGACTGAAGGCCCGCCTGAAGTGACATGAAGAACCCCCTGAAGCCTTCTGAACCCCGACAAACCCTAATACCTAAACCCTAAACCCTGACCCCGCTGAGCTCCCGAAAAGTACGAATTTCCATACATAAGGCCTTTTGTAATCCCATGATACAAATATTCTATTTATCAGTACTTACTCAGTACATCGCAAATCGGCCACAAATTGGTGACAAATAACGGTACGCAGTATTTCTCGACGGATATCGCCAAATCAGAGGGCGGCCGAAAAGGGATAGCTCACCCGATTAAAAAAATCAAATCTAGGCTGACTTCAGTCCGGTAGGATTCAGGCCACTTTCTCCGAGACTTCAGACTGAACTGAAGTCACTTCAGTTTAGGCTGAATACCTGAAGTCGCCTGAACTGAAGTGACTTCAGCACAACCCTGGTACTGACCAAAAGAACCGATGGGTTTTGGGAAAAATATATGGTCATATTAGTAATATAGAGGTTTGAATTACATGGCTAAATTACGAAGTAACCGGCGTTACCTCCGTTACATGCGTTACCTCCGACGCTACATCTCCCTAACGGTTCAAGCGCCCAAGCGCGCACGGACAGTAAAATGTCCGCACCCTATATAACACACCAGCAGCGATTGTGTGTCCACCTTCTGCCTTTTGCGAGAGCTATCGCTCACGCAAACGGCATCGTGGCTCTTGCTAGCCACTCAAGGTGTTGATCACTTGAGTCTCCTGCACGACGCACGAAAACACACTCCTTCAGTCCAAATGGCATACCGCCTGGTATTGCCTACTGACCTGTACGTTGCGCCCGGTGACGCGCCGGAACAGCAGCCAGACCAGCTGCAATTGCTAACACAGATTGTGCAACAGTTAGCAGCCCAGGTCGCAACTCTATCCGTCGCAACCGCGTCAACAAAACCAACTACTTCAGCCATCCCCACAGCCGACTCCGACAGCGCTGCGGGTGGACGACTCGACGCTCTACCAGCTGACAGTAAAACCACCCCTCTAGAGTACATCGACCCTAGAGAGTGGTCAGAGTTCGCGTCCCGTACGTTCGCGGACTGCCTACCCCCATCTGGCACAACAGTCCCGTGCCTGTGGAACCCTCGACACGACGAGGCCGACAATTTTTTTATGGACAACGCGAGAATTTCGTCCCGCGACGAGTATCGACACCTGCTCTGCTATGGTGTGTTCACGGCCGCCGTTAACGCGGCACTCGAAACTGCTATGGAAACGCTTCGCTCGGTCACCTCTACCCCCGACGAAACAACCTACGCGGCTACGCCTACTCCCTCGTCGACGCAGCGCTACGTACTAATCAAGCAATGGCCTCAGCGGGGGAAGCGCGACTCACCTACATCAGACGCTTCAAGGCCAAGAAGATTCGCAACGGAGAAGAACGCGTCGCGGAGCGTCTCGTCTACTCACGGTGCTTCGACACGGTCGCCTCCGACCGTGGAGGCAACGTCGTCGACGGACTCTTGGCAGCCCTGGAGGACAAACGACTCGAAGTCAGCATCACAGCAGCTGCAAAAGCGCAAGCAACTGCCCAGTTCAAGGCCGACAAGCCTAGACCAGAAAAACCGGACAGGCCGAACGATAAGCCGGACAAGCCGGACAAAACCAAGGCCAAGCCAAAGGACCGCACGAGCGGCCGCCCCCTCCCCCCTACCGACAAGGCACACAAGAACACCGAGGCCGACAAGGACGAATGACGGGGTGACCCGCCGCGCCGATTCCTGCAACCCAGATTCAAACTACATGCGTCATCGCGTGCGGCGAAACTGGCAAGCCTTGAAAGATATCGGCGCGAGCGGACAAGTCTTACGGTGGATCCGGGAGGGCGTTACTATTCCCTTCCTAAACAACCGACCCCCACCCCCGTTCAACCAAGGCACCTCACTGCTGGACGCTACCCCCGAGCAGCTCACCTTTGTCGAGGCCGAGCTCGCGCGCTTCGTGGAGACGGGAGCCTGGGAACGCACCACTTGCAGCAAGTACGTATCAAGACTCTTCTTAGTCGCCAAGCCCGGCAACAATCAGTGGCGATTTATCGTCGACCTACGACACCTGAACAGCTTCTGCGTCAGAAAGCGACTACGGATGGAGTCTTTGCTAGGCGTTCGTCATCTGACTCGAAAGGGCGACTACATGTTCTCGTTCGACCTAAAAGACGGGTTCTACGCGCTGGGCATCGTGCCAGAGCAGCGCGACTATCTAACCGTAAACGTTCGAGGCCAGCTCTACCGACTAGCTGGACTCCCGATGGGCTGGTCGCTCAGCCCTTACCACTTCTGCGCTTTTACGGACACATTCGTACGACACCTCCGACAACCAGACCCCGGTGGGTTTACGACACAACACGGGAAGCCTACACAACCCGACAGCGACAGACCGAGCAAGCGCTTCCTCCGACACGCGCGGTGGCGCGGAGCCAAAATCTTACCTTATGTGGACGACTTCCTCCTCTTCGCCGCTACTCGTGCTCTCGCTCTCTCGCTCCGGCAGCGCGTCGACCGCCTCCTCACCAATCTCGGCCTTCTCCGCCACCCCTCCAAGGGTTTTTGGGAGCCGACGCAATACGGCCACCACTTGGGCATCGACATCGACACAGCTACATGTTACTTCTTCGCCCCGGTGGACAAGCTACAGAAGCTCGCAAGACAAGCTCGTCACCTACTGCAACGTGCAACCCGAAACTGCAGATGGCTACCTGTCAAGGAACTACAGTCATTCGCGGGTCAGGCGCAGTACCTTTTTCTTGCGATTCCAGCGGCAAGATTCTTCCTCCGCGAACTGCACTCCGTACTAGGCGACAAGTGGGGAGGCCGCGTCCGCCTCTCTCCGTAGCTCAGTCGAGATCTACAGTGGTGGACACAAGTACCCAGCCACGCCAACGGCAAGAACATACACCGCCCGGTCGAGTCAGCCTACATCCACTGCGACAGTTCGGGGTATGGTTGGGGGGCAGTCCTGAACGGCAGACTCGAAGCGCGCGGCTTATGGGGAATACAGGACGAAAAGCATCACATTACCTGGAAAGAACTGAAGGCCGTCCGTCTGGCCGTCCTCAGCTTCTTGCCACACATGGCTGGCCGCAACGTCCTCCTCCACGAAGACAACCAGGCGGTCTGCCACGTCCTGACCGGCCTGACGTCCCGCTCCCCGGAGATGATGACCGAATTACGCCGGTTGTGGTACCTGTTGGACACCAACAACATCCACATCATGCCCAGGTACATCCGTTCTGCGGCAAACACGTGGGCAGACAAGCTCAGCCGACACCTCGACAGCGACGACTGGCAACTCGACCCCGCTGTGTTCCACGAAATGGACACACACTTCAGCCCGCACACAATCGACCGGTTTGCGTCGGCTCTCAACACGCTACTGCCCCGCTACAACGCGAACTGGCTAGACCCATCGTGCGAAGCCGTGGACGCCCTTCACCTCGCCGATGCGAATTGGAAAGCAGAAAACAACTGGTGCAACCCGCCATGGCCCCTGCTACCCGACCTCGCCCAAAAAACTACAGCAGAGCGGCGCAGCAGCCACGGTGGTCGCCCCCCGGTGGCAAGGAAAAGCGTGGCATCAGGCCCTTACCGAATTGGCGTGCCACGAGACGGTCCTTCCGGCCCGACCTCACTTGTTCCGTCCCGGGCGGCGGCACGGACGCGGTACAGTCGGCAAGCCTCATTGGCCCGTCACTGTATTCCGGATTCCCTCCCGGCCTGGTTGTACCTCCGCCGGGGCGCTGTCAGTGCTACCCTGACCCTGTTCAACACACGGCACATCAGAACAGCAGTCCAAGCCTACCCCACCAGACCCGCAAAGGTCCGCTACAAGGTGGAGGTGGCAGGCTGCAACAACCCATGGGCCGCCTCGATGCGCCCCTACATGCAACGCCTACTGGGCACTGGCAGCCTTGGAGCAAAAACGCTCGACTTACTGACCGCCGCTTGGGCGAAAAGCACGTCCGACACGTACAACAACGCAATCAAGCCTTACTTCCAGTTCTGCGAGGAGCAAGGCCTACCGCCGCTGGCAGCAAGAATTGCTACCATGACCCGCTACATTGCATGGATCGGAGAACGTGGCACCATTAAGGCTACTAGTCTACAGCCTTACCTTTCAGCCGTAAACGGGTTTTTCAAAGACCACGGCGCAGAACCAGTCGCACAAGGCGATTTGGTCGCCAAGGTCCGGCGGGGTCTCGCAGCGTCCCAAGTTTCCCTCCAGCCCAGCCGCACACGCATGTACCTCCCAGCCCAGATTCTTGTATCATCGCTACGCCTGGCCAAGGACCTCCGCACACAGCTGACAGACACGTGGACTCAAGCAGACCTCATTCTGCTGTTCCGAGCGTGTCTAGCGACGGTGCTACTGGCCGCATTTTTTTGTCGAGGTGGAGCGGGAGTTGAGTGCCGGTCTGGAGACATGTTGTGTACTCCGACCGGCGGAATCCTCCTATACCACGGAACGAGAAAAGGTCAACGGGGTACTTCCACGGAGCGAAAACTCCTATGTGAACTACCGGCCTCGGCTCACCCGGACATCGCGGAACTACTACAGTACTTCGACGCTGCCCGTACCAGGTTCTCCGCCAGAAAGATACCGGACAGACGATGGGCCATTAGTATACGCGAGCCTACGACAAACTGGACTGCGGACACCCTGACAGCATGGCTACAACGCGTACTTCGTGCAGTACACGAACAACCTCCGGAGGGTTTCGCGTGGACTTCTGTCATATCCTAGCCATTTAGCTAAGTGCTAGTATCTGACATTATTTATTTCCTCTAAATAGTACCTGTATCTTAGCGATATTCAGTGACTCTTTTATTGTCATCACGGCAGTACAACTGTATCGCCGTATTTTCCCTCGACAGTACAGAGTTACTAGCAGTATCTCTTCTAGATAGTTCTTTTCTAGATAGTTCTAAGAGCTTGTGCGATAAGATTAGATAGACGGTACAGATAATCTCAGATAATCTGTATCACCAGTAATAGTTTGGTTTAGTTAGCAGACAGCACAAGCTACAGGTTCTAAGGCTGTTTCTAGAACACCTGAGGTGTGGATATTTAAGACGGGGACTTACTGGTAGAGGTGAGAGACCGGTACAGAATAGAATCACGCCACACCCAGATTGTAAGAAACCTTGTTCCTAAGACAATCTTACTAATTCTCTCTACGCTGTATAATTAGATCCAGAGATTAGGTTCTACTATTAGTCTAAGGTTGCCATCTTAGCCTAACCAAAGTAGCACCTCACACGTGGTTTCGGAGCCTCAGAACAGCTAGACGAGACGAAGATGTCTAACCGAGCAGGAGAGAGACTACCAGAGGAAGTTGATGGTCGACCAGAGGGGGCGCCTTCTGGGCCGACACAGCCGACGTCGACAGATGGTAGAAGACAGACAGTGCGAGAAGGATCGAGTCCCACGATGGAGCCTATGTCGGTACACGTCACCGAGATGCTACAACGACTAAGTAACCGAGTTGACACTTTTTCGACCGAGCTATCTCAACTGCGTGACCACGTCGACAACGGTTTCAGGCATTTTGAAGGACGAGTGAACAGAAGCCGAGAAACGGAGAATTTTCTTCGAGGAGAACAATTGAGATCGGAGAGGACGCGAGACATGCCAAGCATGATGCCGAACGATGTCAAACCAGCCAAGATCAAGAGCATCGCTACGACTAACATCGACGAGCTGAGAAACTGGTTCCGACATGCACGAGGGTATCTACGGTATCACAGCGTTAACCCTGAAGAGCAAAGAGGAGTGTACTGGGTATCTGGCTTTCTGGAAGGACCACTATCGAAGTGGTGGTACTCCCAAGTTGCGCAGACTGGAGATGAAGTCGGTGGAGGATTTTCCGGAGTTTCTGAGATGGAGAAATCCTTAATTCAGGAATTCTGCGGAAGAACACCGGCGGAACAAGCGAGATTGAATTTGGACAAAGCGAGACAAAAAACCACGGTCCTGAAGTACGCGAACTATTTTCGAGAACAATTATTGGAGCTTCCTCACCGTCACGAAGAAGATAACGTACATGATTTCCAGCGCGGTTTGAGACCCTCGATTCATAAGGAAGTTGCCCTGAAAAACCCTAAGACCCTACACGAGGCGATTCAAGCAGCTCTGCGAGCGGAGGCAGCGGAGACCAAGATTGAGACGACCCAACGCTCGACAGGCCGACTGAACGCCATCGAAGAAGACAGCGACTTTTCAGAGGCAGCGGAGGAGATCGACAGTGAGTTGGAGGAAGATTCGCATGGCGCGACCGAAGAAAAGCCGCGGGAGCTGTACGAGATTAGACGCCTCACTCAAGAGGAGGTCGACAGATTTAAGAAGGAGGGCAAGTGCTTCATTTGCCACAAGAAGGGACACATCGCTATCGACTGCCCAGACAGAAAGAACAAGAAGAATGACAGAACGAGGAAATCCCGGCCGGGAAAGTGAGACCTGAGTCGGCAGCTCGCGGCAAGCTGCAGGATGAGGTTTCGTCTCCTACAGCGACTCAGGAAGAGACCAGAACAGAAGAAGTACGAGACCCGTTACCTCAAACGACATTGAGGCCAGTCTTTAGGAGCAAGGACTTTAGCGACTGGATGATGAATAGGGAGTATTTCCTGAAGTACTCTCAGACCTACGGACCTTTCGACTTAGATGGAGCTAGCGATAATGACGGCCTTAATTCTCAAGTGGCGGAGGATTTTTGCTGTCCGGCGCGCCCATTTCAGGAGAGAGATTTACAGAAGTACCGGAGAATTTGGCTAAATGCGCCATTTAATGAATTAGAAGATTTTTTGGGCCATTATTTGCGGAGTAAACTGCTTCATCCCCATCTGAGAGCGGTTATAGTGGTTCCAAAATGGAGGGCAAAACCATGGTTCAAGCTGCTGCGAAATTTCCGACTTGTCGACGAGCTGGCGGCGAAAGAACATGTGTTTACCTGCCCCACGAACGATGGAATAGAAGGAAGAAGGCAAGATGTTGGACCGACAAGATGGACGACGCAAGTCTACGTCGACGACACCGATCGAGTTCGATTTCTGCCTCAGAACCTACAGAATCCCCCGAAGACCTACTGGACTCACTCGACGACTCTTGTTACCGATGGCCGACGAGTGTTACTAGCGAAAGAGGACACTGGCATGGTCTGGTTTCCTGGTGGCAAACAGGAGATTGAAGACGCGACCCCGGAATACACAGCAGTGCGAGCTCTTACGGAGACAACTGGATTAAAGGTGAGCGAAACAAATTTACGCCTTTTAGGGACGGAGTCTTCCGGACAGAATAAGCGCTACGTGTATATCGCTCGCGTTCGACCCGGATCGATACCGGACGCTACGTCAACTTCTCGGGCAGTATGGGCTACCTGGAAGGAATTAATTTCGGCACGGCGTACGGGTTATCTAGTCTGTGGAGAACAGCAGTTCCCTCTTCGTTACGAGACTTTTGGGAAACCGATTGACGGGTGGATGAACAAGAACGTCCGACTAGAAGACAGTGTTCCTGCGACGCTACATGTATCCACAACCCAGTCTGGAACAAGTCTGTTAGTGTTGGGAGGCACCTTACGCGGACATCGATGCCGTATTTTGGTTGACTCTGGCGCTTCGGAAAATTTCTGCAAGGCTGAGTGGGTACGGGAGCATCACATTCCGACGGTTACTGGAGAGAAATACCGGATAAAATTGGCAGATGGTAGTACAACTACGACTCGCCAGCGACTACGGAATGAAGTACTCACAGTAGGGACCCTAGACATACGTCTGGACGCAATTACGACAGAACTGGATAAATTCGACATCATCCTCGGTCAACCTTGGTTACAAGCCGTCAACCCGGATATAGATTGGTCTACTAAAACGATTCGCGACCGTAAAACTGGCGAAGCTATGGTGTCTGGCGACGAGTACACCGTACCTGTGACAGTACATCACTTGGAGGCGGATGCGATGGCAAAGCTGCTTAGACAACAACCAGCAGACCTCTTCGTGATTGGACTACGAGAAGTACAGGACGCGGTCGACGACATCAACACTGATCAACAACCTGAGTGGACGACTTCGTTACGAGATTCCCTGAATGAGTTTACGGACATTATCAAGGAGCCTGACGGTCTACCGCCAACTCGCGAGTGCGACTTTGAAATTAATTTGGAGTGCGATGAACCACCTAAGGAGCGAACGTACCGTATGTCACCAGCAGAACTCCGGGAGGTTCAAGTACAGTTGCAAGACTTACTCGCAAAAGGCTGGATTCGTCCGTCTAAATCTCCGTATGGTGCCCCGATTTTATTTGTACGCAAGAAGGATGGTACCATGCGTATGTGCGTAGACTACCGGAAACTCAACGACCTCACGAGGAAAGACCGAACACCGTTACCCCGGATTGATGAGTTACTCGACTCGCTATATGGGGCTCA
Organism: Tetraselmis chui; assembly: GCA_026401115.1. Lineage (NCBI taxonomy): Eukaryota > Viridiplantae > Chlorophyta > Chlorodendrophyceae > Chlorodendrales > Chlorodendraceae > Tetraselmis > Tetraselmis chui. The sequence continues at coordinate 179,247 of JAPMLY010000570.1, forward strand.
CTATTTCAGCACGCTGGACCTGTATAAAGGCTACCATCAAGTTCGAGTCAAAGAGCGCGACATACATAAGACAGCATTCCGAACTCATTACGGACTGTTCGAGTACTGCGTTCTACCCTTTGGACTTTGTAACGCCCCAGCTGGATTCCAAGCGATGATGAATCGAGTTTTGGCCCCGTATCTTGGCAAGTTCTGCGTGGTATATTTGGACGACGTGTTGATCTACAGTAAGACGGCCGACGAACACCTCGAGCATATTCGACTCGTGTTACGAGAGTTGCAGCGACACCAGTTGCATATCAAACTCTCTAAGTGTTACTTCGGACGATCGAGCGTCAATTTTCTTGGGCATGTGGTGGAAGCTGGACAGATCCGAATGGACCCCGACAAGGTTGAGGCAGTACAAAATTGGCCCCGACCGAAATCTGTGACTGAAGTACGTGGATTTCTGGGACTTGCTGGATATTACCGGAGGTTTATCAACCAATTCGCAACCCTAGCAACCCCATTAACGGACCTGACCAAGAAGACACCGGAATTTCGCTGGACTCCTCAAGCCGAGTCAGCATTCGAGCAAATTAAAAACGCGATGGTACGTGCACCAGTACTGGTAATTCCTGACACTTCTCCTAATGCAAGGTACACACTGTACACAGATGCTTCTGGATTTGCAGTAGGAGCTGTGCTATTACAAGACCAAGGTATTGGATTACAACCTGTTGCGTACCATGCTCGAAAGATGAACAAGCATGAGGTACACTATCCTGTCCACGAACAAGAGCTACTGGCAGTTCGAGACGCTCTACTGAAGTTCCGTTGCTACTTAGATGGCGCGGCGGGATTTACAGTAATTACGGACCACGACACGTTGCGACACTTCTTTCGGCAGCGCGATTTGTCTACCCGACAGGTGCGATGGCTTCAAGTTTTAGCACCTTACCAGCGACAGATGGACATCGTATACAAGAAGGGAGCAGTCAACCAGGCAGACGCTCTGTCTCGCCGACCTGACCTGAAGGACTCATTACAGAAGCTGCAACTATTACGCGATTGGACCAACGACGAAGCAGAATGCGAGTTACACGCACAGATTTTTTCCCTGGAATCCCGGTTACATCCTGACTCTGGACTTCATGCGGAAATCAAAAGTGCTTATGATTCGGACAAATATCTGCTTACCCGGAAATCTCTGCCTACCTGGCTGGTACGTCAATCTAATGGACTCTTGTACGCCTACGGGACAAGACTGTATGTTCCGAACGTCTCTACATTGCGATCAAGAGTATTGTACGAACTACACGACGCACCGACCGCGGGACACCCTGGTATTATTCGACTATTGGCAGCAGTAACCCGGACGTTTTGGTGGCCTAACATGAAGCGGACAGTACAACACTATGTACGCAGCTGTGTTACCTGTCAACGCAACAAGGCAGCGCGACACAAGTCTTATGGACTCCTTCAATCGCATGAGGTACCGACCAGGCCCTTTGAGCATGTATCGCTTGACCTGATTACGGACCTTCCTGAGTGCGATGGGTATGATGTTGTGGTGGTATTCGTCTGTATGCTTACGAAACGGACGATTGTCGAGCCAATTACGAAAACGATTACAGCGGAACAATTAGCAAAAGTTATGCACCGCGCTGTTTTTCGGCATTTTGGCTTACCACGGAAATTAATATCCGATCGAGATCCCCGGTTTATGAGCGACTTCTGGCAAACCCTATTTAGGGCTGTTGGCACCAAGCTTAATATCTCTACGAGCTATCACCCCCAGACAGATGGCCAAACTGAGCGAGTAAACCAGACATGGGAGCAAGTCATACGATGCTATGTGCACCCCTTGCACGACGACTGGGTTCAACACCTTACCAACGTGGAGTTCGCGATCAACGCAGCGGTTTCTACGTCAACGACTATGTCTCCATTTAAGGCGACGCTAGGATTTGAGCCGACATCTCCAACAACGGCTACATTTGACGATAACGAGCCTAGCCGTACTTTACCGGAGCAAGTGAAGATTCTGGTCGAGATGCACAGATTTGCCCACGACTGCGTCAAAGCAGCCCAAGCACACATGCAAGACGCTGCAAATCGGCACCGGTTACCAGTACCTTTTACAGTTGGCGACAAGGTTAAGCTCAAGGCGACAAATCTACGGTTTGTACAACAGCCATGTTCTAAACTACGCGACCGCTACATTGGACCGTTTCTCATTACGGAGGAAGTTTCCCCGGTTGCATTTCGGCTTAAGCTACCCCCTGGAGTACGGATTCACGATGTTGTACACGCCAGTTTACTGGAGAAATGGAATTCAGAACCAGAACAGGCCAACAGTGCACAGCCAATTCCGATTGTGCACGATGCGAAGCGATTTGAAGTCGATAAAATACTCGACGTGGCTTTTAACTCCAATGGCACGGGACTTTTGTTTAAGGTCCGCTGGGCAGCACCGTTCAACGTACCTAGCGAGGACACTTGGGAACCCATGCGAGGAGTCAACCACTTAAACATCTTTTCCGAATTCCTTCGAACGGATGTTTATCGAGAATTTTCTGGCACCCCTGACTTTGTCAGATTTCGCAATCGCTGGCCTGCAAGAACCCCCAAGAAACCAAGACCCTGAGTACTGCACAGCGAGGACGCTGGTGCTTAAGGAGGGGAGAGTGTCATATCCTAGCCATTTAGCTAAGTGCTAGTATCTGACATTATTTATTTCCTCTAAATAGTACCTGTATCTTAGCGATATTCAGTGACTCTTTTATTGTCATCACGGCAGTACAACTGTATCGCCGTATTTTCCCTCGACAGTACAGAGTTACTAGCAGTATCTCTTCTAGATAGTTCTTTTCTAGATAGTTCTAAGAGCTTGTGCGATAAGATTAGATAGACGGTACAGATAATCTCAGATAATCTGTATCACCAGTAATAGTTTGGTTTAGTTAGCAGACAGCACAAGCTACAGGTTCTAAGGCTGTTTCTAGAACACCTGAGGTGTGGATATTTAAGACGGGGACTTACTGGTAGAGGTGAGAGACCGGTACAGAATAGAATCACGCCACACCCAGATTGTAAGAAACCCTGTTCCTAAGACAATCTTACTAATTCTCTCTACGCTGTATAATTAGATCCAGAGATTAGGTTCTACTATTAGTCTAAGGTTGCCATCTTAGCCTAACCAAAGTAGCACCTCACAACTTCGCACTCCCTCCGAAAGGGTGCAGCTACTGCTGCGTACAGTATCGGTACCCCAATGCAGAAGATCAAGTTCTTCGGCGGTTGGGCACGAGAGTCGGACGTAGTCCTCGACTACATCGACCCAACAGTGCTCCCGTGCCCGGGAGCTTGGCAACTCTTTGGGTGGATGACCCCTGGCGGGCCCCCACCCAACGTTACACGCCAGTCGGCGACAGATGGCATAAGTGAGCCCCAACACAGCTTAAATGGTCATATTAGTAATATAGAGGTTTGAATTACAGGGCTAAATTACGAAGTAACCGGCGTTACCTCCGTTACATGCGTTACCTCCGACGCTACATCTCCCTAACGGTTCAAGCGCCCAAGCGCGCACGGACAGTAAAATGTCCGCACCCTATATAACACACCAGCAACGATTGTGTGTCCACCTTCTGCCTTTTGCGAGAGCTATCGCTCACGCAAACCCACCCACCCGATTCCCTCTCACATTGCGTGTAGGGTGGCCCAAGGGCCACCAAATCCAAATTCTGTAAGTGATCCACATCTTTGGCATAAGTGAGCCCCAACACAGCTTAAATATTACGAAACGAATGTCCGTCAGATTCATATTATATTGGAGCCCCTTTTTATTTGAAAACTTCTTACAAGAAAAAGCAGTGGAGGCCACCAAGCAAAAAAAAAAAGAAAAAAAAGGAGGAAAAAACCTAAGCCCGAGGAACAGGAAGGCATGCCACAGCACCAGCACTGCCCTCCTGAAAAGCGTCGCGGAGATAAGAACCCAGAGTGCCATGAAGAGCAGCAGAAAGACGTTGCATGAATTCTCGTCGCACATCCCCCAAAAAACGCCGAAACGGAAGAGAAGTAGATCGACGAACAAAATGTTGCATACGGACATAACTGTCAGAGCGCAAGGAACGAGAGTCAGCGGCCCCCATGCCAGGGAAGCGATGAACAGCCACCAAAATAGCCAAGCGATCGACCAACTCAGCCGCCATCGGCGCCAACCGGCCCCCATCCTCCATTGCGAAGGGGTAATAGTCATGGGCCGACTGAACCGAAGGCGTGCCAAGCAAAGCGGAAGTGCGGAGGTCCGCATCAAGTTTGCCTTGCTGAGCTCCCAATGCAAGGCTGCCAGGGAGTGAAAGGCGAGCACCTATACGAAAAACGTTGGTGTTCGTGCGAGCACTTGTAACCGTCACTTTGGAGCCCCTTTTCGAATTAACGATAGATTGGAAGTCACGGATCGGACAATTAATGAATAAAGGGTGCTTTACGCCGGTCAATTATTGCTATGTCAAATGTCGCAGCAGCGGATAACGACAATGTTGAAGTGCATGAGTCAAAAATTGGCAGTTAGTGTACTGGACTGATGTCGAATGATATAGTACATTGTAATCAATTATTATATGTGAGATCTGTGCAAACAGTCAACTAAACACGACCATCAGCGCAACCACCGGGGTATTGCGCAATTTATCTTATGAGGGCGTCCACACAGCGTTCCCCAGTTTTTAGTCAACAGCATAGGCCTCGCAAGGGTTTTGCTATTAATATTCTGGCTGGTACTCCCAATATACAATGCCTCTAAATACTACACTCCTCCACAAAAGTCCGGACATGCATTATGTTAAGCATAAGCTAGTCAAGAACACGCTCCCCTCTCACCACGTCAAGCACAACGATACCCGAGTACCACCCAATTGTAGGAGAGCCGAGAAGCAAGCAGTGAGCCGTCATCCGGGGTGGTTAGACCTCAGCTAAAAGTGGGTGTTGTCGGTGGAGTTTGTCGAATTAAGCTCATAAATTCCCGGGAAATTGTTTGAACTACACAAGTCATTCTTAGCGCCACGCTTGGGCATTGCTCAAGCGCTCATACCAAGCTGCATATTATTCTGTGTTCCACATAGCCGTATTTTTGGGGGGGTTTTGAAGGGGGTTTGGAGGCGTGGGTGCCGTGTTCAATGCGCGAGGTTTGGTTTGCGGGTGTGTGAATATAGCACGGAAGTTCACGCGGCTGGCACGGGTGATGTTTTGGAAAGCAAGCAAGCAAAAACGCACATGACGCAGGTTTGGATAAACACTACACGTTGTAAACATGCGAGGGCAATTGGCTTAAGGGAGGGGTGAGGTCCAACTTGGCCGTTAGACCACGTTTTATATAAATCCGTAGCCGTTCCCGCAGATAGTCGTACAAATACTATAGGTGCAGTAAATCTGTACATTTAGGTCCTTCTGCAGCCGGAAACGAGGTAGTCGAAACGCGCGTTTCATATATTTCCGCAGCCGCAGATACAGATTACGAGGGAAAAAACTGTTCCAACCGCTACAAATGAAGATTACACAAGCATCGCTGCCTCCCATGAAGCAGTGACGCCGCCATGCCCACGCACTCCAAGCTTCTTTGCGCTAGCCATCGCGGTACCGGGTAGGCGGGTACGCTGCAGGTTAACCTTTTAGGAGCGTTGGCCGCGCAAAACCATGCGATATCCTCGTCGGCGTGCCAGATGAGCCGGCTTTGACCAACCTCCTCACCGCCGCCTTCCTCACCCTCCTCGCACACACCGTCCGCGCCTTCCTTTTAAGCACCTCGCTCCGCGCGCTTGTTGGGTTGTATGTCGCGCTTCGTGAGACCTTCCACCACCGCTCTCGTCTTGCGCGTGGTCGTGCTCGGACTCCCGATCCTTCACCGGTACCCGCAAACGTCGACCTACTCAGTCTCTTACGTGCTCTTGACCGTTGATGGCGCGGGTGGGGATATTCTGGCGAGCGCTCGCACTCGTTTGAAGGTCGAAGGGTCATTGACCGAACTGCCCCGCTGTTGTGTTGCGCCCCGCTGTTGCGCTTCGGGCAAGGAACTGCTACATGGAGCGCGTGCCGATACCGAATACTATCTTAAAGTACTTTTAAAATGTGCGGATCGTTCGTCCGATATGTGCAGCCGCTTCGAAGCGGCTGCACATTTTTCGATATCTGTGGGCGCCCGAGGCGTCCGCACAATCAAATCCACAGATCTTTTCGATCTGCGGGTACATATTTATATGAAACACCAGTGTTAAGATGTGCGGATCCGTGGATGTCGCGACAAAATAATTCGTACACGGTACCCGGTACAAAATTCTGCAGCTGCGGATTTATATGAAACGCAGCCTTAGGGACGCATCACGTTGACGGTAGTGTTTGGAATGCCTGGGTATGTGCGTGTGCCAACCACACCCGCCACACGCGTGACACGCGTCGGGAATTAGGCTCGGAAACCAATAGGAATGAAGAACTGGTAAACATATATCGACAAACCCCGCACAAATCGTCTCATGAGGTGAGCCGAATTCGACGGGTGTTGCTTGGCATTGCGGCTCAGCTTTGCCGGAATAATTCGTAAATTAAAATAATTCATAACAAATCGATTTGTGGGAGTTTGAACTCTGGAGTAGGTGCGTTTAACGCACATTCAAAAGACGCGTCCAACGGTACATGGGATTAAAAGTTTTGACCATGGGTGAGTAAGTTATGATCGCTTGAACATTGTGGCCGAAAGCGGCTTGCCCTTGGGTTGTGCGCATATCGATGGTAAGTCTACATACGCGATTTCGTGCGCTTCCCCCACAGCGGCATACCCAACACCTCCTCCCTCCGTCGCCTATGCATTATATTTGCGCGACCGTCGCATTAGCATTCATATTGCGGCGTTGTGCGCCCGTTACTCTTTTCGTCTAAACAGCACGGCGACCTTTTGAAAGAGCGTGCCGCACGGGTGCGGGCGCGATAACCCCAAGTACACAAGCCCGGAAAAAAACGTATCCTACCGTCACTAAAGACAGTAAAAATATCCAAAGTACTACTAAAGTACTACTGCACCACATAACGGGGATGGATCGGTAGCTCGGATGAGCAACGCCGATCGTCTTCGCTTTGGGCCTGGCCTCCCATCGAGCGCAAGACTGGTGGACAGGGCCGCTGGACAACGTGTACCATTCGCCTCTCCCCACCCGAGCCTAGCTCCCAATGGTCAGTGGATCCGTAGCGACACCGGACGGTACACACTCAAAGGCGCAGCTTCCAAGGATTTGAATTTCACCCCCCCGACAGCTATCGCGCCATCCACTTCGAAAACCACACATGTACCCGTCAAAGTACTACGAAAGAACAATAACAACCACCGCTTACAAAAAGATCCCCCCAGGGGAGCGGCGCGCCACACCGCGCCCCTCCGAGCGTCCGGACGTTCCCGTCCGCCGCCAACATCCAACAAACCCAGGTCCCACCGGGCCTGGTCGCGTGCAGCCAACACGCGCACTACACTCAAAAACCTACTCGAAAAGCCACAACCAACCCCACTACTTCTCTCACACACTCGAAATCCAACTCGATCGAAATGTCCTCGACCCCTACCCCCCCCCCCCCACTCACAGACAGATGCTTATGCCATTGCGGGATCGGCGCGTGAATGCGCCCGCCGCGGACCCCTACAACCCCCGCAGCTATCCAGCGGGACATCCGCTCGCTCTACTCAACCCGGTGCCCCAACCACCCCCATCCGCCCAAGACCTGGACCCGGCATTGGAACCCTCACCAGCCAGAGGACCCCAGACGCCCCTGGTCCTCGCCGCCCCCAGGTCAACCACTGACATGGGACGGGCCGCTGACTCACCAACCCACACAGACGACCTGTACCGGTGCGATAGTCCCGCTCTGTCCCACAGTAAGGACCAGTCTAACACCCCCCATCCCCTCCCAATAGCCCACGCTGATACTCTCCTTAAGCGCGCACTTAAACCGATACCTTTCCCTCACCTTAGTGCGTCCCAACCAATGTGCTGTAAAGTTCGACCAATAACGCAACATCATGTACCTCGAAAACCATTTTCTTTAATCAGAGGAATAAAATTTTATTATACAGGCCTGATCCCTGCCCCTGCACAAGCCACTGCCCTGATCTGTACTCACCGACGCCCCCCCCCCTCTCATGCTACCCACCTACCCCGCAACTACACTAGTCCACTCGCAGCTGCTCAAATTGCCTGGCCTGTCGCGCCGGCCCTTGCCCTACACGCTCCCTCTCGCCCGAACTCGCCGCTCGCCGACCGCCACCCCCCGTCCCACAATACGGCCTTGTATAGCACCCAGCGACCCCTCCCGTTAGCCTGCACTGATACACTGGTTATCAGCGCACTTAAATCGAAACCCTCTCCCCACCTTAGTGCTTCCCAGCCAAAGAGCTGCACAGTTCGATCAATAATGCATCACCCTGTAACTCGCAAAAAGTCGCTTTCCTTAGAAATTTTTTTTACAGGCCTGATTCTTACAACTGCACTAACCACCGCCCTGATCAGACACCCCCGTCACCCCTCTTCCTGCTGCCCTCCCCCTGCTCCCTCGCTCTATCCCTCACTCGCTCCAGTCGTTGCTCCTCTCCGCTTCATCCTTTTCTATTTTACCTTTCTTCCCTTTTTTACTTTTACCGCGATAACACGCCTAACTCAACAGACACTAGCGCTTACCTGCGATTACCACACTGTAGAACCTAGTGCACTCGCTCTCCCTCCCCCCTTTTACACGCCCCATGCTCTGCCCTACTCGCCCGTCGCTGTGATAATGGCAGTGCTTCCCCTGCAGAGTTTAGCCCACCCGACCTGCTCTACCCGAATAATTAACCGATCACCCGCCCCCCCGCGCACCCCCCTGCCCCGGAAATATCGCCCCTCCCTTACAGAATCAGTCTGGCAGTCCCGAACCCGTAACAGTCCCAGCGATACACGTACTCCCCCGCCCCTACAGTCCCCACTTCCTTTAGGCCTGCTCCGAGGCTTCTCTCGGAAGCCCCGAAGCACTTTTGATACGATATCGACAGCCCCCTCTGTCACAGTTCCCCACTATCGCCCTCCTTCTAATACCTACCACACCTTGCTTACAATTTTTCAATCCCCCCTCCCCTACCCTCTCATCCTCTCCCCGCCATCCCTACACTTACCACCCTCTCTTAAGCTCCAGAAAGACCACCCGTTCCAAGGAGCTTCTACTCGCCGAAATGCGCATGACGTCGACGAACGGACCCTCCGGAGCCTCACACCCTCGCCCTCCACAAGCCTCGGCCGGCAAGGCCGCTTATCATCATTAGTCCCCCACACGACGGGCCTCAAGGCCCAGAGGTTCGACCCCACAACCAACCCCCCACCCCCCAGCTAGATATCCGACGACACACTACTACCTCCATGCTTCCGCCAACTCTCCCGGCCCACTTTACTCCACGCACCTGTTGCACCGTCTTACATAACTACCTCTTCGACCTAAACCTTGAATACGGCCTCCCTACACCCATCGGCTGCCTCGATTCCTCTGCGGTGCTATCCTTCCAATGGGGTCGTTACCAGGACCTCTCCAACCTCTACTGCCTTGCTACGACGTTATCCAAACTCCACTCCACTCCCACCGCCTCGTACACAGTTATCACTAACAACGAAGTCGATAACCACCACAACAACTCCCAATTCCCCAGCCACTGGACTAACCTCGCCA